>JANSTW010040627.1:1295-14605 GCA_027564275.1 Diadocidia ferruginosa | reverse complement strand
TATTTTTATTATAATTTTATTTTTTTAAATTATTTCGTTATAGAACAATTAATTGAAATATTAAAAAAATAATAACCATAGAATCAATTAGTTAGACTAAATTTTTTTAAATATAACTTTGCCAAAAAAACGACTTTAAAGCTTTAGAACTTCCTAATGATAAATCTATTTGAAGGCACAATTCATAGTTCTTTATATTAATCTAGAAAAGTTGTCTAAAAAAAATCTAGAAAGTTGTCTAAATGTTCGTTTAGTTAACATTTCTTAAATATTTATAAACATCTGAACAAAAAATAATTAACTTAATTTAAACTACAAATTATTCTAATAAACATACATAACACCTAAATTTAATTGACAACAGAAGATAGATTTTCAAGTTCCGGTTTGTCAATATCAATAGAAAATTCACTTTCACCATAAGTGTACTTATCACAAATTTCTTGGAATAAAGAACCACATGAAACAACGGCTTTTAGTTTTGTAGCAATCAAGTAGCAACCTGACAATTTACGATGTAGAGAATAAATTTCTTCAGGAGGAGATGTAAGTCTGTGCTCAAGCATCACAGGGATTAATTGATGAATACGTCTAGTCACATTCTTAATTAAGAAACAATATACTAAACATATTTAAAGATTAAGAACTGTTTGTGCCGAAATAAAAAATTCTTATCTTCTTAGATATGAAAAACAAAAGATAAAACTATAATTATAATTATATAAACCTGCGCTGAGAAATCATAAGGCTTCGATGTAGTCAAAAGTTCACCTAAAATCATAATCGACTCGCAGTGAGCTTTTTCCATCACCTTTGACTCGTAGCCAGTCAAGAACCCAATTTCACGAGAATATTTTAGTACCTAAATACTAATTGAAAAATTTACTTTACATTAAAGTATAAAATCTATCTATTTAAGCATTTACAAAAATTAAAACTCTAAATTACATTTTCAATATTTCCGTCGTATGCTGATCGAATAACTTTCATATATTTGTCCACAAAGTCTTTTGAATAACTTCGAGATGCTCCAAAATCCAATAAAATAAAGCTTAAACTGCCTGTTTCTGGATTATTTCCAACCAAAAAATTAGACCAATTAGGATCTGTCTAAAGCAATATTTTTTAAATAAATTCAAAATAAGTTGAAAAATCAACAATGCAAATTAAAAAAAAAATTTACACCGCTATCAGATTTAAAAAATTACTAAAATTTAATTATTAAAAGCATAATTCAAAAGTTAAAAAATAAACCTGCATAAATCTCCATTGAAAAATTTCCCGTAAACAAAGTTCAATAAATTTGCCAGAAACGTAATCACGAACTTCTTGGGGTTCGTTGATACATTTATCCAGTGGTTTACCATCAACAAATTCAGTTGTTAAAATATGTTTCGTACTAAGATCTAAATAGACTTTAGGTACATAAAAGTCCGGAAAATTTTTTAAAAGATCTCGAAATGTTTTTAATGCACGTGCTTCACGTTCATAATTGCACTCATTCTTTAGTTCTCGACGAGCAACCTATGCACAATAAAATTAAAATAGAAAATAAATTTGAAAAAAACTTTAAAATTATAGAAATATTCTTCAGTATTTATTACAATGTAAAGTTAAAATTTTATACCTTCAAACCCATTTTTCTTATAGTTTAAAAATAAATTATTGGAAAATGCTAATAATAACTTACCACAACAAAATTTTCTAAGAACATTCCTTTAGGAATAAAGTTTCCAAAATTAAGTACTGAAACTAAATTATTTATGTCCGAGTCAATACTTTTTGCAACACCAGGATACTGAATTTTTACAGCCAATTGTGTACCATCCAAGCCCACTGCTTTGTGAACCTAAATGTGAAAAACTGTATATTTTATAAATTTTAATCGGTGGATAAATCCACATTATTAAGTCATTTCTTCTTTAGATTAAATATTTTCCCTAATATTATTGTAGTTTAGAACGCTTATGTAAATTATATTACGTAGTAAAAACTTAAGAAAATATATTTATGATAAATAATACTTGACCAATAGAAGCAGCAGCAAATGGTTTATCATTGAATTCCCTAAATTTTTCCCTCCAATTTGCACCAAGTTCGCTTTGTAATTGTGAATGTAATTGAGAAATCGGCATAAAATCAGCACTTTGGCGAACACGTTCAAAAATTTGTAGCAAATAAGCAGGAACCATTTCTTCATCTATCATACATAAATCATTTATTTTACAAAATATGCTTAATTTCATTAAAAATATAATTCAATAAAATGATCATAAAATAATGTTTAAAAAAAATATAATGCTTATTCCATTCAAAATAAGACTTAAAAAAACCTTGAATAGACAACATTTGCCCAATTTTGAGAGCAGCACCACGAACACTGCAAAGCGTTTGTACAATTCGTTCTGCGTTTGCTGATGTTAAGAAAGGGTTAGAAGCAGTAACAATTGAATTCTAAAATAAAGTTCAACGTACATTTAAAGTAAAACAAAATAAAGTCATTGTTAACAAAAAAGATTATATAAAAAAAGTACATTGTTCTTTATTCCAAAAGTTCGACGAGTCATTTCAGCAGCAGCACCAGATCCCAGTTTTACAGCTAGCATCCCAAAATTAGCCAAACGTTCAACTCGAGTACTTGGCACACGACTTTCTTTGCTGACATCCATAGAGGTTTTATTAAGTTTGGGCTCCAAATTAAGCTTATAATCCTAAAAATACTGTTAAAAAAATGCACTTAAAAAAAACCAAACCTTGGGAATAGTTGGTTTATGAACTTCGTAAACAATTTTTACAGGATCAGGTGAAGGTAATACGTCTAATGTGCTAAACATAACGTTCCATTACTTTAAATACAAGATGATTTTTAAACTAAAAAAATACATTTTAAAGCATAAAGACCTCAAGGATCAATACTTGTTAGAATAATGTATCTAAAATATCTGTAACAAAATTTCAGGAACTATTTTATAATAAATTCAAAACATTAATTTTCCATTAAAAAGTTAGTCAAAAATAATACCTGTCTGAAAAAGAAATATCTACGCCCACTTCTTTCGCAGCTTTAAAAAGAAATTTTTCCTCTTCTTCCGATAAGTCATTTTGTTTTTTTAGCAAAATCGGTTTAGGAATAGACATAGAAGGTTTCAAAGAAACAACTTCCTTCGCAAAATTTTTGTGACCTGTTTCAGTAACCTCATATCCACCGTAGCCTAAAATGAAAAAATTATTTGTATATGCACAAGTAAGCACATAAGTGCGGTCAAAAACAGTAAGAAAATTTCTTTGATTTTAGTTATTTTCAAACGCTTTCTAATCACCTATAAATTTTTGCACTACTTTAATAACTCAATTAAAATGTCTAAGAAAAAAATACCAGGAAAAACTCCATTGGCCATTAATTTTACAAAGGATTCAATTCCTACCGCAACCACCTTTAACCGATCAAAAATCATTGCGTTCGATCGTCTAGCATAAAAAATAATAATAAAAACAGCAGAATAATTATTTTAATAATTTATTTTTTTTTAATGCTCAAAACAAGAAGAAATAGTCACATGGCTAAAACTAAAAAATTACAAACACTCCTAAGTTTTTTTTACAGTATTTTTTAATTATAAATTTTCTATACTTATCAGAAAGATTAAAAAAACGTACTCAAGTTTATTATTAATTTTTTCATGCATTTGGGCACCAAAAGGAATCAAAAATAGTACTCATAGATTTGAACACCAAGCTTTCAAAGTGGTTCCATAGATTTTAACTTATGAGAAACCTTTAAAATAAATATTGTCTCAAAATTGTGTAATTATTTTTTAGTTATATGGAAAGTTAAAAGAAAAACATAATAAATTAAAAAAAAATTATAATTTTAAAAAGTATAATTTTCAGATATAGTTAAAATTAAAATAAAAAGATCACATTCACCGACTCTTAAATTACTGTAAGGATAATTTTTCGTAAAAAAATTAAAATGCCATAAAAAAACCAGAAATATGTATGATAAATATAAGTAAAGCCATTTGACTAAATTTCGGTTATAGCATGACTGCAAATAATTACTAGAGAAAATAAAAATCATTTTTAAGTATTTAAAAAATGTTTAAACCTGTTTTCAGGAACGACAGCATTTCCACCTTTGACACAACATCGTAGCAATTGTTTTCTATCAGAACATAAATGTCTAGCATTATATCCTAATTTGCTTTTGAAAAAAATCTCAATCACCTTAGCAAACTCATTAAGTCCATTTCTTTTATATGACATCCTCCACAAAATTCTATTTCGTTCAAAATGTAGTTTTACATAAAAAAAAAAAAAATTTTTAGAAAATTTAGAAAAAATTATTTAAATAAAATATATTCTAAAATTTGTTCAGAAAATTCGTTTAAAGACAAAATTTTTAAAAAATATACTTTTATAAAGTTATTGTATTTAATACAGTAACTACTAAAATGAAACTTTTGCTTAAAGAATTTTTTCTTTAATTTTTTTTATTTAATTGTGACAGTTTTATTTTAAGTAGACCAATCTTTATAAATTTTTTTTGTATTTTGAGTGATCTCCAATAAAAAGTTGCCACAATAATGAGCTGTAAAAAGATGTTGAAGGAAGAAGAGTTGGAAGAGCTTAAAAAGGAATTCATAATGGTATTTTAATTAAATTTTTGTAATTCCTAAAATTTATTTACGTTAAGGATTCGCACAAAATTCCGTTAGAAGAACTTGTTTCTCGTCTTTCGTCAAATATTGAAACGGTAAGTGCTCAAAAATTTGTATTTTCTTGTCATTTTTTGATAATTGCTTAAATTTAATCAAATATACCAAAAGAATAATAAAAAAATATTTCTATAATAAATTTAAATCATTTTTTAAATTTTTAATTTAATTGTAGATAAAAATTTTATTTATTAGTTTAATATATTAAAATTTGCAAATAAGTACTATAAAGTAATTTACTCTTACGTTAAATGCAGGGTTTAACATCTAGTTCAGTAGCAGAGACTTTACAAAGAAATGGACTTAATGTATTAACTCCTCCATACACAACACCAGAATGGATTAGATTTTTAAAGAACTTATTTGGTGGATTTGCTTTATTACTTTGGGTTGGTGCTGTGCTGTGTTATGTGGCTGTTGCAGTGGATTATTTTAGCGAAAATGAAATCCAAGTACACAACGTACGATTTTGTTACTAATGTCTTATTAAACAGTTTTGAAGTTAAATTTATTTATTTTTAACGTAAATAAAAATGAATGAAACGTTTAATTTTTATTACAATTTTATTTAATGCTTTAATTAATATATGAATTTATTTTTTTTTATATTGATATTTTTTTACAATTGTAAAATAAAATTTGATAATAAAAGCTTTTCTATGTAGTGCTTTTTAGTTATACTTAGGCATTACTTTGATGGTTGTAGTAATTGTTACGGGATGCTTTCAATATTTTCAAGAAAGTAAAAGCATAAAAATTCTTGATTCTTTTCAAAAAATGATTCCAATGGTAATTATTTTTTTAGTTTTAACTTTTAAAGTGCATATTAATTAATTTTTTTGCTTAGGTAATAGTTAAATATTTTACTGGAATAAATTTTAGAACTTTTAATGTTATCATACTAAAGAAAATATTGCGGTTTAGGTAGCGATAGTAATCCGTGACAGTAAGCGAATTCAGATACCAAGAGAAGAACTTGTTATTGGTGACATAATCGAAGTAAAAGGCGGGGATCGTATTCCAGCGGTATAATTTTACTTTTTCTGTAACTTTGCTTTTCTGTTTTTCATGTCACATATTCAAACATGATACATTTAAGATAAAATCACATAGGTATTAAAAAAATATCCTAATAGAAAAAAAAATTAAAAGTTAAATATCTTATTCCTCAAAATTTAAAAACCTTTATTTGATAGATTTTTATCACTGGAATTTTCGTTTATAATTTTAACATTATAGTTTGTTAAAAATTAAAAGCCAAAATCTAAAAAATATGGTTTTTTTTAATTTTTTTTTAACTAAATGTATATTGTTTTAACTTGATTGGTAAAAATTATACTTTTAATACAAAGTTTAATTTTTTGGGATATACGAATCATTTACGCCCTCGGATTTAAAGTAGACAACTCTTCGCTAACTGGTGAATCTAAGCCACAATCGCGCTCGACTTATTGTACAAGTGATAATCCTATGGAAACGCGTAATATTGCATTTTTTTCTACAAACGCTGTGGAAGGCTTTGCAAAGGGGATTGTAATCTTAACTGGTGATGAAACGGTATATTTTACATAAAAATAGTATAGCTAACTTTTGCAGTTATAATTTTTTAGGTCAACAAAATGAAATATCTTAATGGGACTGTAAAATTTATTTCAGGTGATGGGTCGAATTGCACATTTAACGTCGGGGTTGCAACGTGGCAAGTCGCCTATTGCTAAAGAGATTGATCACTTTATTCGTATTATTTCAACTGTTGCCTTCTGTGTAGGCATTTCCTTTTTTATTATTGCACTTATCATGGGATATGGTTGGCTTCAGAGTGTAATATTTCTTATCGGCATAATTGTAGCAAATGTACCTGAGGGTACTAGTTACTTTAAAAAAAATTTTTTTTTAGTTTTTTTCTTTAAAATAGTTTAAAAAATGTATTGAAGTAAGTAATAGGTTAAGTTTTAAAAATTGTCTTGTTAACAATTTTTTTAAGCAAAGTTTTTTTTAATATATTTAGGACTTATTGCAACAGTAACAGTTTGCTTAACACTAACTGCAAAACGTATGGCTCGATATCATTGTTTGGTAAAAAATTTAGAAGCAGTAGAAACTTTGGGTTCAACATCAATAATTTGTTCAGATAAAACAGGAACATTAACACAAAATCACATGACTGTTTCACATATTTGGTATTTCTTAGTAGATATTTACTTTTTATCAAATTTGTACATTAAAAAATCATAAAAGTTACTTTATAGTTGCAATTTGTGCATAAAAGTGTAAGCTGTACACTATTCAAAGAAAAGTAGAATTTTTTATAAAATTTAACTCAAAAAAGCTATAATTTATTGGTATTTATATTAATTGTATTTTTTAGGCGTGATGAAAACGTTGTTAAATTAGAATTGGTTGAAAATCTTGTGCCGGGAAATCGAGTTCTACGTGATGACAGTGCAGAAACAGCGCTTCTTCGAATTTGTGCTTTATGCAATCATGCAGAATTTAAGACAGAACAAGTTGTATTGTTTAAAACTTGTTTACGAAATTTTCAATAATATAATTTCTCTGCATTATGCAAATTTTAAATTGATATATTAATAATAATAAAAAAGGTAATTATTATAGGAAGATATTCATGTTCTTATTCGGAATTGCAATGGAGACGCATCAGATATTGCCCTTTTACAATATGCTGAGCTTGAAATTGGTAATGTTAAATCTTATCGACAAAACAACCCAAAGTTAGCCGAAGTTCCATTTAATTCCAATAATAAATATCAAGCAACAGTACATAATATTGTAGAGGGCAACAAAGGCTTTTTAGTTTTAATGAAAGGTAATTTTTCTTACCTAGCTTTGAACACGTTAAAAAATAATCTTTTTAATAATTTAGAGTATATTTGTTTAAATATTGTTTTTAGTAAAATAAATTTAATTATTACAAAGGGAAAACATTTTACTGTTTAAATTTATTGAATTTAAAAGCAGATTATAAAAATGTTTAGGTGCACCAGAACGAATTATTGCAAAATGCTCAACTTATCTGTGTAATGGCAAGGAATATCCAATGACAGAAAAATTTATTAAAGAATTTAAAAATTCTTATCATGAATTAGGTGAAAAAGGGGAGCGTGTCTTGGGTTTTTGTGACTTGCATTTAAGCCGAGAAAAGTTTTCACCCGGTTTTAAATTCTATAGTGATGAACCAAACTTTCCATTAGAAGGTTTACGATTTGTTGGTTTAATTTCAATGATTGATCCTCCGCGCCAAGGCGTAGCACGTTCAGTTTTGCTTTGTCAGCAAGCTGGAATTCAAGTAAGATTCTGCACTTGAAATTGACTAAGAAAGTAAACTGTTTTTTTTGAATTTACAATAAATGTCAAATTCAATCTATCTTAAAATTTATTTTCAAGTGTTTTTGTGTTATTCTTGACGAATTTTTCAAAGGTTGTAATGGTAACTGGAGATCATCCAATTACTGCTCAAGCAATTGCAAAAAAAGTTCACATTATTAAACGTGATGTTATAGTAGCAAATTTAACAGAATCTGACCATACTTTTGAAGAAATTGAAGCAGCATACAAAAGGTTTTTTTTTAAACTATGACGTTATACGAGTAGATAGAATAAATAATATAAAATAAATTTTAAAAATTGCAATATGTTTTTTTTTAGAAAAACAAAGGCAATAATAGTTCATGGAGAACAATTAAGAAGGCTTGAGCCCATGCATTTAGATTATATTGTAACTCATTTTGAACAGGTATTACTCTTTAAATTGGTACTAAATAAATTATGATATTTGTATGTTTTTCCACAATAAATTTGTTTACATTGTCTAATATTTTCTTAAATTAAGATTATATTTTAATTTAAAAGTATATATTTCATTAAAGAACGCATGCAACTTAGTGCAGATTTGTGCACAATTTTTCCCACAAATGTCTGCTTTCTTTTTGTATTATTTTGTGCATTATTTTTTTGCACGTTAGAACAGTTTTTTGCCCACTTTTTATACTGAGTTGCATTATAGTTTTATTATTGCTTTATAAATTAATTGTAGGTAGTGTTTTCACGGACTTCGCCTGCGCAAAAGTTAAGTATTGTAGAAGCTTATCAACGCTCTGGAAAGATTGTTGCTGTTACAGGTGACGGCGTAAATGATGCTCCTGCACTTCGTAAAGCTGACATTGGTATCTATATACTAAATTAAGAAAAATTTTCAATGCAAAGATTTAAGCTTTTTTTACTAAACATGGCATTTCATTTTTAGGCATTGCAATGGGAATTGCAGGCACAGAAGTGTCAAAACAAGCGGCTGATATGATTCTTATGAATGATAATTTTGCTTCAATTGTATGTTTTTCTTAACTGAACTACAAAAAACTCAATTTTGCAAAGACAAAATTAATTACTTATTAATATTTTTCAAATTTTTTTTAGGTAATTGGAATAGAAGAAGGCCGTATTATATTTGATAACTTGAAAAAAAGTATTGCTTACACTCTTACATCCAATCTTCCGGGTATTTTTTTCTTTTTTATTATTTATTTTAAAAGCAGTCATTTTTAATGCTTAGAGTTCTCTCCATTTCTTTTTCACGTTCTTTTTGGAATTCCGTTACCACTTACAATTATTGGCATTTTATGTATTGATCTTGGAACAGACCTGGTTATTAAATTTTTTAACATGCATTTTTTTAAAACAATCTATCAAATTTAGCTTCCAGCAATTTCATTAGCATACGAAGAAGCTGAATCGGACATCATGAAGCGTCCACCCCGTGATGCAAACCACGATAAGCTTGTTAATTGGAGGTTTGTAAATATTTTTATTAAGATTTTTTAACAAAAGTTTATTAACCCACAAATCAAGAACGTTTTTTATTTATTTCATTCTTATTATTTTTATTTGAAATTTTCTATCCATGCAATTTGTGAGTCTATTACAGTTTGAATAAATATATAACGGCAAAAAACCGCAAAAAAAACTTTTTGATTGAAGAAAATTAGGTCGATGGGATTGCAGCCAATATTGGCTGCAGAAGGTTCGAATAGGTTAAAAAAAATAATGGCTTTTTGCTATTTATCTATCAGAAAACACCTGTTTTAAAGATTCTTTAATATATCAGTAATGCTGTAACTAAAATTAAAGAAATATTGCATAATTCGATACATTTATGAGAAAATATATAATTTAAACTAAACCAAGTTGTTTAAAATTTTTGATAAAGCTTAATTGGCTTTTTAAATTTAAAAAAATTGATATATTTTTTCTGATAAAATTAAAACTTGATAATTATTTTTTCTATGCAGAATGATCAACTTTTCTTACTTACAAATTGGGATCCTTCAAGCACTAGCCGGATATGCTAGTTATTTTGTGGCACTCGCAGATAATGGATTTATGCCTCAAGATGTCTTTTTTATACGCGATGCATGGGAAAATAAAACAATGTTAGTTGCTGATAGTTTTCATCGTCAATGGGTAGGCATATCCTTTATCATCTTTCAAAATAATAAGCATTGTAAAATAGGATTATGAAGCACGTAAGAATCTTGAGCAAAGCTGTAATTCTGCCTTTTTCCTTGCAATAGTTATTGTGCAATGGGTCGATTTAATTATTTCAAGAACGCGCCAAAATTCGCTTCTTACACAACGACTTAAGTACGTTTATTAGTTGAGTATAAATACTTCAATTTCAATGTATACTTGTTTCATGGTACAATGAAAATTCACAGGTTTTATTTTCAATTTAATTTGTTTAGCAATCATATACTCAACTTCAGTCTAATATTCACAGTCATCTTAACAGCAATCATGTTATATACACCAATTCTACAAGGCATACTTCATATGACAGGACTTAGGTATAGCTTCCAATCTTTATTTTTAAAATCTTACAGTATAAAAAAGATATTATTAAGTAAAGTAATTATTAAAGTATAATATCCTAAAATAAACAAAATACTTTTTTAGACTAAGGTGGGCAATGGTAGCGGTACCATTTGCATGGTTTATTTTTTTATATGATGAAATACGTCGCTACATAATTAGAAAAAACCCGGGAGGATTTGTTTATAATTGCACTTATTATTAAGTTTTTTCGTGGATTCTTCAAATAAAACAAAGTAAATTTTCTAAACATAATTTTTCTATAATTATTAAAATAATTTCCTTACATTAAATTAAAATATTCAAAAATTGATATTTCTTTAAAAGACTTTTCCAAGTTAATCTCATTGAATTCTTATCAGCGAAGAATGCTCTAAAGTGTTGAGCAATACGATACATTAACTTGCATTAACAATAGATCATGTGAAAAAGCTCCTCTTCTCGCCATTTCTTTGGGCAATTCATTGACAGAAGGTTAAATATTCGAGTAAAAACTGTTTATACCAAAGGGTATATAAAATCCTCTCGTTGAGTTCCCTAAAATAAAAAATATTTTTTAAGTATCTTCCTTTAATTTTAAAGGTAATATTTTATTTTTAAAGATCATAAAACAAAAATTGCTTTTATAGAGCTCTTATTACGTATTTGTTTTTTTATTTCACAAAAATCAAATAGAAACTAAGTAATTACCTCTTGATCTCGTTTCATTAGCAAAACTTATCGTTATAATCTGATATAATATAATTTATTCTTAAGTCATCTTTCTCGAGTATTATCGAAAAAAATTGTATTTGTATCTTGTCATAAGGTAGTTTAATTATAACTGTTTGGTCAGTACAATTTTACTTCAACCTTTGAGACAAACACGTCTGTATATTTCATTAAAAAATTTTTCAATAGATCATAAAGTTTCTTTGGCAACCGTTAATGTCTTAAAAGACATTTATTTAACCAATATACTGAAGCAAAAGCAACTATTTTAAATTTAAAATCTAAAGAAAAAATTAGCTCTATTGTAAATAAAATTGTTAGTTGCCGTTTAGAAGCAATTGCGAGATTCCTGGCATTCTCATAATGAAAATTTCTTCAATATTTTCTAAATAAAAAAATAGTTTATATTTCAACAAGTATCAAAATGCTTGTTTTCATGTAGTAAATCACAATATAACGAATTTTTATTTTAGCAAAAATTTTTACTCACCTTTAATCATTTTGTTCTTTGCAGGTAACTAATTCAATTAAAAAATAGCCCCGTCGAGCCCAATATAAAGTGAAAATACAAGAGTAAAATATGAAAAATGATCCAAATAATATAATATACGTCAAAATAGGAAATTCATTAATCAAGTAGTGCAAAAGGCCAACTTGTGTTCGAATTTTCAATATTGCTGAGGAAAGCTTTAAAAAAATGTATTTAAAGCAAAATCTATAAAAAAAAAATGAAGTAAAAACTTACTTGAATAAATTTACTTTGCAATTGAACAATAATGTAGCTTGTTTTATTCCTTGGCCGTTCCAAATATTTATATTTAAATTCTACATTAATTGAATCAAAATCAAATGGAACAAAGAAACCCGTTAACTGGAATGGAACAAGCGCCAGATTTCGCGCCTAAATAATACTAATTAAAAAATTTTTTCCATAAAAAAAGTTAATAAATATGTCTTCACAAGAATACGCTATTGTTTATTTTTTGTAACTTTTTGAATTAAACGTCAAATATTTACGAATAAAACGTGAAAAATATATTGATACAAAAAACTTTGTTACAATAAAGTAAACTCAATTTCTTATAATTATAAAAAATTCTTAACAACTTTAGAAAAATATTAGGGACTTCCAGCAATAATTTACCTGAATTGCAATATTTGAAATCATAGACTTTGGAGTATAAAACTTTAAGACCGAAACAGCTTTATTATATTTAGCCAAAGTAATATGAGCTTCATTTTTTGGCTGAATGCTAGCAATAAAAACACCAAGGTTGCGATTCTGTTGTGTGTCAAACAAAACCAAATTTAAAGTAAAACTGTAGTAATAATTCGGCAATAATTCCACATTTTCCTATAAAATGTTTTTTACAAATAAATTTTATTAATTAAAATTTTCGTATCTATATATAAACCTATAAATAAATAACTTTAGCCACAAATATTTGTTTTTATATTTTACTATTAATTAAATATTAATAAATTACTCTTACTAATTTTAAAATCTTAACTAGAAAACAATTTTAGAAAAAAAAAAGTAGAATAAAGTTCAGAAAAGTTTTTTTAATAAAATAATACTATATAAAAGTACTTACCAATCCAATAGGCACCACTGCCTCAGGAAAAGAACATATGCCATGCAATTGATCATCACATGTGTGAAAAATAAATTCTAGAGGCTCTTCATGTTCCACGAAATTCAATGTAAAATAATAGCGAAAAAACAAAGGAGAAAGCAAAGACATATAAACAAGTAATAAAAGATGTAAAACAAAGAGGGCAGCTTGCGCAATTGAGAACTTCTTTATAATTGGCCCAAGATAAGAAGAATACTTTCGCAAGATATCCAACATATCTTGAAATGCCTAAAATTAAGTGTATAGAAACTAATATTTTATTAATATGATAATATTAACTGATTTTTTGTTGTAAAAATTGTTCCTTTTTCACAATTTAAAAATTCACTTTAAAAGGTGATTTATGAAATAAGACTTT
>JANSTW010040616.1:0-14606 GCA_027564275.1 Diadocidia ferruginosa | reverse complement strand
TTGCTGACAACACTCCACCTTTGATATATTCAGAGTTATAGTCGTCAATGAAAACCATGGTATCAGATAGAAAAAAGGGTAAAAATGGTCCCTATGCTCCCTCGCTCTGGAGTAAAGGACACGATGATGATGATAGATATTCCAGCAAAAGTTTTAAGATCATATAGTTTTCCAATGTCGACATTTAGTTTGGTCTGTTTTGGTGTACCTCAGGGATCTGTATGATCTTTAAATTTTAGTTTGTTTTTAATTTCTATTATAATTAATTTCTATTAAGCGACTTATTATGTGTGGATGACGTACGCGTGTATATAATTAGTCGTAATAATTTATCTAAAGCTACGGCATGCGAACGTATACGTTGGACGTATACGTAGGTTCTATTTTCTAAATGAATTTCATTTAAGCCGTAGCGTAATGCAACCTGAATAAAATTAGCGATGGGGAAATTTTTGTCCCATGATTTATGATTTCAAGAATTTCTTGTACATCGGACCATGAACAATTGTATAAAATTCGATCAATTCATATCCTCCTGTTACTTACATATAAACATTATAGACAACCATTGGTAGACTAGACAATGCACTTATATGTAAAATAAATTCCATTACAATGCCTGGTGGAATGCCAAACGGCAATGTACCTTTCCATATTGTATAAGTGCCACCAAACGTTACTAAGTACATTAATGTTGACCCCTATAATTAGAAAACGGATGTGGTTAAAAAGTTTTAAGTATTTAAACCATTTAAAGGCACCTACCCACATACTAAAATCATAGCCCCATGGTAAATATAAAACGCCAGTATTATATTTCTCCCAATGTGATATGAAAAAATTAAAAAATACCATCCACATTACGTAGAACATACGCATCGGTGGTATCGACGAGTCACCGCCTCGCCCAAAAATGCTATACAAACAGGCCGGAATCAATACGGCCGTATAGGAGTCAAGACCATGATCGAACATTTCACCCAACGGTCCAGACAGACCAATTCTTCGCGCTTGTTTTCCATCAATTCCGTCTAATGTATAAGCTAAAAATATATTTACAGCAGCCGAAAGCCATACCCAATTCGGTACAGGCGTTGAATCTGCAGTGCCAGAACTGGCATAGAAACTAAAATCGTACCAAGTTAGCAGTACGAAATTTAATGCTGAGAATAAAAACCCAACAAATGTCATAACGTTTGGCGCCACCCATCTGGGAAAATACTGTAAATCAGGAAATTTTTAATAATTGTTATTCTGTAAATAATTTACATTATCTTACTTGAACTAGATGATTCCAAAACGGGTGCATAACATAGATACTTAGGGGTGATGTATCTTTGGCGCTGTACTGAAAAATGAAATGTTTGAATAAGTTCCAAATTTGAAATGGTTGAATTAAAGACTTTCCATTGTCGTTTTCAAGCTAATTTCGATCAAATTTTGTCTTAGAAATATCGTTTCGACAGATTCGGATAGAAATTGGTTTGAAAATGGTAAATCTCTCTAATTTTCTGGGAAGATTCCCACTAATGCTTTGAGTAATGGAAACCGAAAATATGACAACATTTATTTAATTAATTAATAATGTACCTAAATATATTAGGGCAAATGTGCCATGTGATTGGGCACCTGTAATTGTCACCCTCCGAATTTAAATCGAAAAATATGAAAACATAAAAGTCGTAAATATTTTTTTTTAAAGTGTTAGTCTTATTTTTTCGATTAAAATGCCGAAGTTGCTAATCACTGGTACCTTTGCCCTATTTATATTATTTATCACGTGCGTTTTTTTATAAACAACCTGAATTTTTTTTGTGAATGTTGATAAATCAATATTTTTTCTGTTTTTTTTGGTTTTTTATTATTTTTTTGCTTCTTGAAAAATTATACAGAATTGAGAATATACAGAAAATTCCAGAAATCGCACAATTAATAATTAAATATGTAGCTTAAAATTTGTTGATTAATTTAGATTTGTTTAAAAATATTAATCAAAGCCATACAATATCTGAAAACATATAAAGACGTGATTTATAATTTAAAATCGCAATTAAATCGGAATATATTTTATTAATTGTTACAATTTAATGGAGATGATTCATTGAATTTAGTAACTAATTCTAATTTAAGTGATGTCATCAATATTATATGGTCTGATAATATTCTCATAGTAATTAGGACTATCAAAGGAACACCTAAGTAGGTGTTGTGGTTATGTTGACGATAGCGGTTTTAATCAATATTGAAAGAAACCTTCTTCCAATTACCTTGTAGTTATCGAATCCGGTCAAGTGTACATCGGTCAGATATTCCTCATCCATAAGTAATTGAACTCTTTTCCACATTTTAAATGTAAGAAAATATTTTTGCCTTCCTAAATTTAATTAATGGGGTCTGCCGCGGGTAATTATTGTCAGCAACACTGTTGACGAATGACGAGTTGTATATTTTTTTGGTATTTATTTCGGTCTGTCAGTGTATCGAAGCATTAAAGTGCAGAAATGCTTTCAGCCTCCGGACACCGTATTTGAATTAATTTCAGTTATTAATTTACAATAAAATCATTTTTATATTTAGAATAATAATCGCGGTTTTTGGATAAAAAAAAACTATCGTTCAACTTTTCTCTGTTTCGTCAACACCTTTTTTTACAGCGGAAAAATATGCGCAGCCAAAAATTTTGAAATGTCAAATATCACGCGAGCGGCGAGCTGAGTTGTGCGGTGGCCGCACACAAATGGTTAGAAATGTCTGTGGTGAAAAGGCCAAAAGACTTAAGTACACAAAAACTTCCAAAAATCGTCGTTATAGATTTTTAAATTATATATTTTTTTAAACCAACAAATTTAACATTTAGGAACAGGCTAATCGGTCAACGAAAAGTGAATACTTTTGTAATATTATTGGCTCCAACTTTCGCCGGAGCCCTAAAAAAAATGTTCCAAAATTTTAAATTTTTAAATTATTATCACCTTTATTTTTAATCTTTATTCAATACAGCCACGAAGCTATTTTTTTTAATTTCGACATTTTTAATTAATTATTCATCAATTCAAATATGGTCTAAACCAGCATCTCAGAAGACTTATTTTATCAATAACTCAATGGAAAACTAACTTACAACATTTTACTTGCAAAAATAAAATACTTATTAAAATTCTAAATGATAATTTAGAATTTTGATTTGGATCAGATGATTATAAGTAATAAAATAAAATAATTTAGATCATTTAAAACCTAAAAATTTGACCGGCAACGCATTGAAGTTATTTGCAATTCAAGGATCTTTTATATGTAATTGCACAAAAAAGACTTACAAGCAATAGATTTCTAAGCACTCTCAATCAACTTTTGTTAATAAAAAAAAATTATTTGTATAAATAAAATCAGAATATTATGGATATTTCACTGGAAATTTTTTACCACCGCTATGTTTTTGTCCTTATTCCTCTTTAATTTTTTTCTCATATAAAAGGTACTCTTGCTTTCTATTTTTACAGAATATTTATTTACTCCCATGGAACGCTACCTATTATTAAATATATTTATATTAAAGCTGTATACATACATTTAAAATTAATGTTTAATATTTTTTGGTTTTTTTTTGCTTATTTTGTTTTCAAATTTAAATTGATATATTAATTTTTTTTTGTAACAAGTCTATTTTTGAGACAAAAACATAAGTACCACGGCTGATTTCATACACGGATTGTTCATGCATTATGAGTAACTGTCAATGGAGTTCCTCAGCCACTCCGCAGATTAGTACGTACGTTCGAAACGGCACAGGAACAATTCCAATGTTACATTTTATTATAATATAATGCATCTGTTGACACTCACGATCGAATAAAAGTAAATATTTTATCTCGATCTCGAATCATTGATCGCATGATTACTTTCAAATTAAAGTGTGCTTGCTTTAATGGAATAATTTTGTATAGTTTTACATGGGACTTACGTTCCCTATATACAAAAAAATCTCTCACATAAACAAAAGTACGCAACCACAATTATATTTTTTTGTTTTCGGCTTCTTGGATTCACACAAAAAGAGCGAAAGGTATTTTAAATCTAATTTATTTAAGAAAACTATAAAAATAAAGACTACAAATTATTATTTTATATAAATTCAGTATCCCTAAATTGATTTTCTATTAATTTTATTTACAAAACATATGTCTTAACTCACTAATTGTCGAGTTTCTTTTTGCTACTTTGCATTTTTGTTGCTGCGGCCACCATTTTTTATTTTTATTTGAGGGCGCAAGCAGGACTTCTTTGACCGGTGTTTAGTTAGCATTAGTAGGTAGATATTAATCTAAAATCTTTAATATTTGTCTTTAATTTGTTTTAGAATTGGCAATAAAACAAGAAAATAATTAAAATGTCGCTACCGGCAAACTACAAGCAAGTTGCATTAAGTGGAAGTGGATCTCAGAGTAGTCGTAAGTTACTGTAGTTGCTAAACAAATATTTAATATAATAGGTTAAAGTAAAGGAATCATGATCGAAGAGTTAATAATTATAATTAGATTTTAATACATTAAATATCAGACAATTTGGCTAAACTACCTTTTAGCGCTTACGGTCCCATCGTTGGATTTGTCCCAACTTTTTGTATAAATGATTTTTATTATCTTTCATTCATATCTTTTTTCCATCTCAAACCCTCCCAAAAATCAATTTTTCTAATATTTTCACCAAACTTTGACCCCTTCTCCGTCTAAAGGGGGGAGAGCACCAATGTTATAGAATTTGAAGCAAAATCGCTCTTCTGCATATTCCCACATTGTGTCTAATTGAATTGAAAACAATTAAGGTTGAACTACCTGCAATTTTTTTTCCCACCGACTTTCATTTTAAAAAAAATTGCATAAAACTCTTCCAAAACCCTTCCATACCTGCTAAAAAACTTCCAAGAGTTCCAAAAGACTTCCATAAAACTTTCATAAGACTTCCAAAACAGCAAAACCACTTCCAAGACTATAAAAAAACCTTTCCAAAAGTCTTCCATAAGACTTATAAAACTTCTAAAATACTTCCAAAAGATTTCCAAGACTTCTATAATAACTTCCAAGACTGCCAATACTTCCAAATAATTTGCAAGACTTTCAAAAGACTCAAGACTTTCAAAAAACTTACATAAGGCTTCCAAGACTTACAAAAAACTTCCAAGACTTCCAAAAGAATTTCAAGACTTCCAAGACATTCAAGACTTCCAAAAAATTTCCAAGACTTTCAAGACTTCCAATACCTCCAAGACACTTCCCAAAGGCTTGCATAAGACTTCCAAAACTTCCAAAACGGATAAAAGACTTCCAAGACTTCCAAAACTGCTACAACACTACCAAGACTTCCATCAGATTTCGAAGACTTCTAAAAGACAGTTCCATAAGACTTCCATAAGACTTCCAAAAGACATTCAAGAAACTCCAAGACTTCCATTACTTCCAAAAGGCATTCAATACTTCCAAAAGACTTCCAACACTTACAAAAAACTTCGAAGACATTCAAAAGACTCTTCCTAAAGTCTTCCATAAGATTTCCAAAACTTCCAAAACTGCTAAAACACTTCCAAGTTTCAAAAAACTTCCATTTGACTTCCAAGACATCCAAAAGACTTCCATAAGACTCCAAAACTTCCATTACTTCCAAATAATTTACAAGACTTCCAAAAGACTTTCAAGACTTCCAAAAGACTTTCAAGACTTCCAAAAGACCTCCAAGACTTATATAAGGCTTCCAAGACTTACAAAAGACTTCCAAAAGACACTTCCAAAAGTCTTCCATAAGATTTCCAAAACTTCCAAAACTGCTAAAACACAGCCAAGACTTCCTAAAGACTTCCATAAGACTTCGAAGACTTCCAAGACTTTCAAAAAATTTCCAAGACTTCCAAAAGACTTATATAAGGTTTCCAAGACTTTCAAAAGACTTCGTTGACTTCCAAGACTTTCAAATAATTTATAAGACTTCCAAAATACTTCCACAAGACTTCGAAGACTTCCAAGATTTTTAAAACTTCGAAGACTTCCTAGACTGCTAAAACACTTCCGAGACTTCTACCATACTTCCAAGACTTCCAAAAGACACTTACAAAAGACTTCCATAAGATTTCCTAGAGACTTCCAAAAGACTCCAAGTCTTCCGAAGAGGTGTCCCAAGACTTTCAAATGTGCAATAATTTGCAAGACTACCAAAAAACATTCAAGACTTCAAAGTCTTACAATACTTCCAAATAATTTTCAAGATTTTTAACAGACTGTTAAGACTTCTAAAAGATTCCATAGGACTTCCATAAGACTTCAAAGACCTACAAAAGACTTCGAAGTCTTCCAAAAGACTTCTAAGATTTCCAAACAATTTCCAAGACTTTCAAGACTTCCAAAAAACTTACAAAAGACTTCTAAGATTCACAAAAGACTTCGAAGACTTCCAAATGACTTCCAAGACTTTAAAATAATTTCCAAGACTTCAAAAAGACTTTCAAAACTTCCAATACTTTAAAAACTTACAAAAGACTGAAGACTTCCGAAGAGTTGTCCCAAGACTTTCAAATGTGATTACCCCCTCGTAAGGAGATAGGTAATAAATTGTCTCAAATGAAAACTTCGCTCTTGATAAATATTTTTTTTTCATTTGACACCAAAATATCCTTTCGATATTTTTTTACAAAATTTGTAACCTAAAATTTAGATTCTCCCCGACGAAATTTTCAGACTTTCAAAAAGGTAAGGGGATCCCAAAATACTTTCAAAGTGACAACTTCTTCATATTATTTGTATTTTTTCATTAAGAAATTTAAACTCGATTGAAAGAAATTCTATTTTATTACCACGGTTTTTATTAACTTGATTTTTTGTTTGTTTGTCCAGTATAAATTGTATCGTTTCTTCTGTGTTTGTCCAAAGATAACTTGAACAGAAAACTATTATAGCTCTGCCCGATATAGCCAAGAAAATCTTCCAATTAATATGAATAATAATTAAGGAAAATTATATTTATCAACCGTGTTTTTTTTGAAAACTTGAAAATATATCGATCTTCATTTTAAAATATTTAGTTATACATAACTATTGTCAATGAAGTTACTCAATCATTCTAAAGCCTGGGACGTAGGTCCTAAGAAGCATATAATTATTTACGGGTTAAACATATAGATATAGTCTAGTCCTAGTGTCATATATTATTATAAAATGAGTATCTGCAATGATAATTGATTTGTCCGATATATTTTCAAGTTTAATTAATAATAATAATCAATAAAAAAACAATTAATTTTAATTAATGAATGGACATTTTAGTTTAATTTAAGATTTTATTGATGAGATTTATTGTATTTTGTTAAACATTTTGCATGTTTTGCTTTTTCTTTTCTTTTTTTGTTTGTTTTTTTTTGTTATTTTTCTTTAGATCATCATATGATGGCTGGTGGTCCGGTTTCTTTCAACATTTTGAAAGGTAAATTTAACAAATTCAAAATTTTTTCCAAATTTTTTAAGAAAATTTTCACAAAAACAAAATTTATTAAGTTAAATCATTTATTATCAATTAAATATCAATTCGATTCCACACAAGATTTTATTGTTATACTTTGAGACCATTACTAGCACTCATATAATGCCAATTTCACCGTATTTTATTTGGGCCGCTCATCTTTATAACGCGACATAACACTAAATATCGCGAGGATATCAGATAATTGTTTCAATATTACTCTTTTGCATTTTCTATTGGTAGTACGGTTCATTTTGGCTCCTAACATATTTTCCAGCGTTTTAGATAGGCAGCAATAAAATAAGAGACATTCATTAAAAAATGTCTTGGAAAATTCAAGATGGTATCGTCTATCGTTATACAAAATGGTGCCGTAATTCAATATGGCGTCAAAATACAAAACATTGATAACTCTTTTTTCTTACCGAATAATTTTTTTTTGGTTTATTACTAGAGATTTTGTGATTTTTGTTTTTATTTTTTTAATATGACATCATGCAAATCAATTATTCAAGATGGCGGTTTTCGGTTTTTCCGACACGTGTCTTTTTAGCGCTAAATATACCAGGTTAGCGACATACACGATTTTGTAATCATACTTTAAGACAAAGAAGTTATTTAATTTATTGTATTTTGACGACATCTTGAATTACGGCTATATCTTGAATTTTCCAAAACATTTTTGTTAATGATTTTGTCTTATCTGATTTATGTCTATAATATACTAAAATTCTGGAAAATTGGCTTATAGGCTCGACTAGTCGTTTTATCCTTCAAAATGAACCATACTTACAGCTTTTGCATCATTGAACAAATTTGTTTGCTTTAAAATATAACTAATTAACAATTTCTATAAGTAAGACAAATTTGATTCATCTATTTTATTATATTTTTGTTTGTGCGCTATAATATTGTTGTTTAATTTTTCTATTTATGTGTTTTGTGAGCGCATTTAAATAAGATTTGTAATCCGAAAATTTGTATATGCATAGAACGTTTAAGGGCATCTGGAGAGTCTGGATCGGGTTCACGTAGTAAGGAATTGTCAAGCCCGTTTGCTCATTCGGGTCATGGAAATCCGGCGTTTACACCACAAAAAGTGGGGAAATCCACAACATCGGTAATTTTTTTTTGGTTTTTCCTATTTCGAATTTTTGTATAATATCCATTATTTTTGTGTAAAGGTTGACACGCGTGCACCAAAAGCGCCGAAAGCTCCGGAAAAACCGTTGATGCCATACATGCGTTATTCTCGCAGAGTATGGGACTCGGTAAAAGCAACTCATCCAGAACATAAGCTATGGGAAATCGGTAAAGTTATTGGCCAAATGTGGCGAGAGCTGCCGGAATTGAAGAAACAAGAATTTATCGATGAATATGATGTTGAGAAATCAGAATATGAAAAGGCTTTGAAGACTTATCATAGTTCACCGTCTTATTTATCATTTTTGGCTGCTAAATCAAAAGCTAAATCATCGAACGTCGATGCTGATAGTCATGAAACGCCATCGCGACCATCGAAAGCCTCGCAACAGGATCGTCGCATCGACATACAACCGGCTGAAGATGAGGAAGGTCAGTATCTTAATAAAAATCTTAATTTTTAAACTGCTTAAAGTTTAGCTATCGGTACCTAGATTTTTTCGGTATCATCATCATAATCATCGTGTCCTTTACTCCAAACCGAGGAAGTATTGGGACCATTTTATCCTTTTTTCCGTCTGATACCATGGTTTTCATTGACGAATATATCAACGATGGAGTGTTGTCAGCAACTCGCACTAGCTATATTTTTTTTGTGTTTTCAATGGGGCGGGTTTTACACTATATGAGGAACCCTATCAGTTGGTATCATATAGGCGGACCAACGGCTTTAAGTGACTTTCGAACCACTGCCGCATGAATAACCACAACTCTGCCTTCATTGCAACAGACTTTAAACGCTCCAAAAACTGCGGCAACTACCGAAGAAAATGGATATCTGCTCGATCCCCTGCGTACTTAACCGGTCTCAACACGACAAACCTCAAAAATGAGTCCACCATTCGTAAGGCGTACATACCTCTCCTCTTTCATCCTGGACACGGGCCCTAGATGATCAACATGAACTGTAAAGAAAAGGTTTCCTCCATCGTTAGACCTTTCACTAAATCATTATTGATTGATTTATTGATTGGACTAAACATTTTTATGCGGCCACAAACGCAAGACTTTACAATAGTTTTATTACATTTTATCGAAACACTTAATTTAAAATTCACAGCAAACATTTCCAATTTTAGTTTAATATGTGGATCTTGATTTTTTGCGAACGATCCCACTTCGGAAATATTAACCTGCACGATTATTTACAAGAAAAAATAAACTTATTTCATTCACTGCCTTGGGTTGTCGGTCAACCGATGCGTAGGCTCTCGATAATGAACATCGACTGCCGAAACTCAAACAATACTTATACAAAAGACTGAAAAATCATGACTGTGACTACGGAATTGATCCTTCTGTGCCGAATCAATTCTTTACTAGCAGTCACTCTCCAGATTTTAAAGCAACAACTGTTTTGGCAACAGAAAATAATTACAATAAAAGATTTACTTTAGAAGCATTACACATATATACACATAACACAATAAGCATAAAAAGAGACACTGACAATATAGTCCCTGTATATTGTGCATTGATCAGGGATAGCAATATTCAATTTCAAAACACAAATGCCACACACAGAATACATAAATTACACCGACACATCCACATATATTCCTCCATTTAAAAATAGACGATTAATATAATAGTGAAAAACCAATAATGACAAGTTGCTAAAAGTGATTTTTTTAAATTAAAACTCACCCACACCAAAATTCACAAAAATCCGTAAAACTTTCTCTGTATGCTTTTATATTTCGGGAATTAAAAAAAATTGTATACATGAAAATACAAATAGTTAATTAATTTCAGACCAAGATGATGGATATTCTGTAAAACATGTTGCGTACGCTCGCTTCTTACGCAATCATCGATTGATTAATGAGATTTTCTCTGATATGGCTGTACCAGATGTTCGTACAGTTGTGACGACCAGTCGTATGCAAGTTCTTAAGCGTCAAGTTCAATCATTGACAATGCATCAAATGAAATTAGAAGCTGAACTACTGCAAATGGAAGACAAATTTGAATCGAAGAAAAGAAAACTGATTGAGTCAAGCGATGTATTTCAAGAGGAATTAAAAAAGGTTTGTTTGAATATTTGGTTAATTTTGAAGAGGTGCATTTAACGGAAGAAACATTTTAGCATTGTAGACCGGCTGTCGATGAGGAAACTTTTCAGAAAATGGTCGAGCGTCAGTACGAAACAATGAAACGTGACCGCATGCGTCAATTGGAAGAACCAAATAGTCAAGCGAACAAAGGGCCATTGGGTCGATCAACTGAAGACGGTGACATTTCATCAGCTCCACAGCCAACAAATACGGCAAGTTCGGCAACCGAAGCTCAACCCGGGGCCGAACAAGAGGTATGTGTTACAAATATATTCCTAATTTGTATATATATAGTGGTTACAATACTATACTAATAAGAGTTGTGTTTATAGAAGTGTGTTATTTATTTGTTGTTTCAAAAAAATTCTAGAACAATTGACCCGGCTATTTCGTTCACCACAAAATTTAATTTCAAAATAAAAATGTAGTGATTCACACTTTACAACAACAACGATAACTGTAAAAGACACTAACTTTGTTTACACAATTTTTAAATTGAGAAACATTAAAATTAAATATAATTTGAATGAAATAAACATTAAATGATAGATGTAAAAATCGCTTAATACTCTCTCACTTTTATCCTTCCTCCCCCCAAATCACGATCAACCACATCATAAAAAACACACATCCAGATGACTGTACTGCATCACTTTATCCAGGTAAAAAATTGTTAAAGAAAAGAATCTCATTTTAGAAAATAGAGAAAAATGCTTTTTTGTTGTTCGCATCATTTTATTAGGAGTTTTGTTTAAAAGTAAAATTCGCTTCCCTTGTATTATAATTTGTTTCTATATTTCATTTGATTGGGTTCGTAAAGTTTTAAAAATTTCCTATTTGTTGTATGTAGCCCATGGAAACTGATGCACCTCAACCAGACAAAGCTAAACAAGTTGATCCAACACCAGCGAATACATCGACTGGACCTACTCTGCCACAATCACCACAAACGAGTGGCGTTAATTCGCCGACTGGCAGTGATTCTAATTCTAATTCCGCTCCAACTTTGCTAACAGCTCCCAAACCTATGGACGTTGAAAAACCAGTCGATCAAAAGAGTCCAGCACAAGCTAGTGCTCCGTCTGACTCGGAGTCTGCTACAACAAAAGATGAGTCATTGGTCGCAGGTGGACCACCACCACAACATCCAATTCAACAACCGATGTTACCGTCAATGCTTCAGCAGCCACCATCCCATTCAATGCCGCCAAGTTCGTATCCTCATGCTAATCCCCCACAACATTCAGTGATGGCTCCTCAACAACAACCATTACCACAAAGTGTACCAACCCCAACGAACATTCCACCCCCAACAACTACTGCGGCAGTAATTCAACCACATCAACAACCTCCACCGCCACAACAACCTGTCGCAACTCCAGCGTTACATCAATCTCCCAGTTCAGTAGATCCTACAGCACTGTCAGCTTCTCCGCAACCATCGACAAATCTTCCACCACAACAACAAGCACCGCCACCGAACGCAACACCTCCGCATCATCCAGTTCCGACCACTCATCATAATATGCCCCAACACATTGTCCAACATGGAGGTTTGTCTGGAGATTGATAAATATTTATGCGTTTGATTCCAATTTTTCCCTTTTTACTGACTGTTTATAGGAATTCCATCTCATCCTGGAATGGGTGGACATTCACCGTATGGTAGTTTTGGTGCGGGAGGTGGGCCTCCACGTTCACCGTATTATGCTCCACAATATGGCGGACATCCTGGTCAACCGTACCACCAATATCCACCATATCCATATCATCAACAATACGGACCTCCACCACCTGGACATTATATGCAACAGCGTCCACCACCACCACAGGGTGGACCGCCACAACAAATGCATTATCCAGAACATGGCGGTTCGTCCAATCATCCATCAATGCCATCACATCCCCAACAGCCGTTAGGTGATGGGCCAGTTGGAGCACCACCAGGACCATATGGCCCACCACCATCTCACGGAATCGGTGGTCCTTCTATTGGCGTCAGTGGTCCTCAACCACCGATCATTCCACCGAGTGCGCCGCCAGGAAGCGATGCTGATGATGGAAAAAGTAACAATTTTAATGGTTTTGGCGCAGATTTAAAATGAAAAATTCACAAAATTTCTTGTTTTCTTCTAGATAAGAATAGATTGATTGATGGAAATAATGATCAAAATGAAGAAGCTGAGAAAAAACGTGTTTCAGACTAAATATCAAAATTTCAAAATTCTATTTTTTCTCAGCCTTTTTATGTTTTATTTTTATTATTTTGTCCATCCATCCATCATCCTTATAAACTATATTATTTTATTTCTCTTAATTTTATTTGCTAATCTGTCTTTTTAGTCAGTAATTTGAGATTTTGATCTATACTAAACACAAACATTTCTGAGCATTTTATATATTATATCAACTATAACCTTAACACAATATTCTAGGATCAATAAACTTCGTGTCTACAATTAAATTGGTTTGTCTTTGATATTTATGATATAGATTTCCATAAAATTTGATTTAGATATACAATATTTTATTTAAAAAACTGTTAAATGGTAGGGTATTCACATAGATGGAATGTTAAAACGGGCTAAACATATTTTTGAGAAAAAAACAATTTGGTCTAAAACTGACTGAAATGTATCGGTTTTTGGATAGTTAAATCTCTCAGTCTCTCACTTGAATATAAACTATTGTTGTAGAAAATGTTTTAACACTTATGGAGTACTGCAAGAAATCGCAAAATCGAAATCTTAAAAGATTCCTATCAAAGGTGCTATCATCATGATATGTTTCCAACACGCTTATAAAAATGATTTTCAAATATGAAAGAAGAAGTCAGTTTTAGAGTGCATTTAGCTTATTTTAAGCAATTTTTGATTATAATACGCAAAAATTAATTAACATTTTCGGACAATGTTTCTAAGAAAAAAAAAATCAAAGATGGCGGAGTTATTGAAGATGGCGGCCATACGAAAATCAATTTTTAAATAATTCAAAAAATCAAAATATTTTATTGATATTTTAGCACTAGCTTCAAGATTTTTTTTAGAAAAAATTAAAATACAAAATGGTGAACTATATTAAAGTAGCGGTTCTTAAGAAATTTCGTCCTGTATCACCGTCCATTTATGAACCGATTTTAATGAAACCAAATTTATTTTGTTTTGGGAATATAACATTTTTAGAAAATCAATGTTTTTTTTTCGAAATGGCGGCTTTTATTGAATTTTAAAATATACTAATGAAAGATGGTTATGGAATTAAGGGGGGACAGGGCTTAAAGTATACCCTTCTATTCTGTATAGGTGTGCGTATGGCATCAAAATATTGAATTTTAAAACTTTTGTTTAAACGCTTTAAACCCCGCCACCCAGAACCAAAAAGTAAATAAATCCAGAACAAAAAAGTTTGTATTGACTTTCGTAAAGTCTAGTTTATGAGTACAGACCTTCCGAGACTGTTCCGATAAACTAGACTTTAACCTATTTTCCTTTTTATAACATGTCCAAATATTTACATTATTTTTAGTTTTATGATTTTTTTAAAGGAAAATTTGGAGCTATACAACAAAATGGTGGACGTATTCAAAAATTCAGGATCATCATTATCGTGTCCTTTATTTAAAAGCGCGACAGCATATGTATTACTTAAAATACCAAATTAAGTTCCATTTACGGGGTTCTAAGGGTTTGGGTTGATAACCCGTATGGAGCAGTGGGTAAAGTCTTGGCTCTGTCATCAAAAGGTTGTGGGTTCGAGGCTCGGTAGGGCCAAAAATTCACATCTGGGTTATCACCTTTCATTCGCAGGTGTTTATTAAAAAGCGATTGCAGTGGCCCGGAAGTCACT
>JANSTW010040605.1:0-14608 GCA_027564275.1 Diadocidia ferruginosa | reverse complement strand
GCAACTCGCACTAGCCATATTTTTTGGTGATCAGTGGGGCGGGTTTTTACACTATATGAGGAACCCTATCAGATGGTATCATATAGGCGGACAACGGCTTTAAGTGACTTCCAGGCCACTGCAAACGCTTTTTTAATAAACACCTGCGAATGAAAAGTTATAACCCAGATGTGAAAATTTTTTAGCCCTACCAAGCCTCGAACCCACAACCTCTTGATTACGGAGCCGTGACGTTACCCACTACTCCATACTGGTTTTTGTGTACGTGAAGTTAATTAATTTAATACAAAAAGTTACGAAATTATTATATATATGCAGAACTGATAATCAATTGTTGTTTTTTTTATTTCCTTTATTTTATAATATTTAACATTTACAACGATATACATATTGGATACAATCGATTTAAATTTCTCTTTTTAAATTATAGTAATATAATTTTTTATATATTTGCGCAATTTGCATTTTATAATTTTAAATAAATTTTGTTGGTACAATGGAATTTTTTCTATTTACAATTTAGTTTTTATAATAGTTGCTGCTATATTGTATAGTTGTAGCAATAATTTTTAAGAGAAGCAATTCTAAAAAAAAGATATTAACATCTTTTGTGTTGTTTCAATCAAACTCATAAAAATAATAACATACGGGAAAAGTTAGAATCAAAATATATAAACAAATTTAATTTCCAAATATTTTTAATTTGTTGATCCCATAAAATATTTAATTTTTATTAATTTAGTGTAGGGGATCAAAAATACTGATTTTTTTTATTTTAAAAGAAAAGTAAAAGAAAATGTTGACGATTAAAATTTTGTTATGTTCTTAATTTTCTAAATTTCTCTTTTTTATTGTCGGAATCGATAAAACCGATGGGGGCGCCTTAAAATAGAAGATCGTCGTCGCCTTCATCGAGTATATTGTTGCCTTCATGTTCACGTTCATCGATTCCTTGAGCCAATAGTTCGGCCTTTCTTAACTCAGCCTTTTTACGAGCAATACGTTTCTTATCCTGAATTTTCTTCAAACGATAAAATTCTTCTCGTTCCAATTCATCTAATTCGGAAATAATGTAGGCCAATGTACGTTCAATACGTGGAATGATGACTAAAATTGAATTTTTCGGTTAATCTCAAGTATTTACTAGACAAGAATTTTATGATTTCTTACCGTGTTCAATTGCGTTAACTCTTCTGTTTGTAATTTTAATAACTTCATCTAAGGTGACGAAAGATGTTTGTAAGGAAGCCAATTCAACCAACAATTTAACAGCGGCTTGATAGTTTTTCTTCAATTTAGTCAATTGTTGACCACCACGAGCAAGACCAGCTAATTCATATGTATCAGCACCATCCTAAACAATGGACAAATTAAATTAAATTCATATTTTCTTTAGACAACTCATCGCATACTGTGTATGATTCAAACACTGGCAATGTAACACCAGCTACATTATCTTTCTTTGTGCGAATTTTAATCTGGGCCTTTGTAACATTTTGCAAAACAACTTGATTGAAATCTCCAGTGGCAAATTTAGCTTCGGCTAATGAAAATGCACTCTCTTTCATGACGTCGCCCATCAATGTTTTAGTCTAATAAGAAAAATAAATTAAAACAAATTTCCTTCAATCAGCCATTTGCTAATCCACAGATCAGCAGACCCATCACACATACCTCAATGATTTTACTCAAAATTTGACGAAAACGCATTTGTAATGCATCAGCTTTCTTCTTAAGTAAACCATGACCCTTTTGTGCTCCCGCAAGACGTGATTTCATCAACATCTGAGCTCTAAAGATAAATAATAAAAAAAACATCCATTAGTCAATCATCCAGCTACGTACGACCTAGTTCCACCCATCATCACAGTGGAAAAACAGGACCAAATTTTACAATCAAAATTGTACCCATTGAAAACGAAATTTCCAATGGAATTTATGGTGAAGTGGATGCATTGAACAATAAATTAAAATAAAAACTTACCCTCTTGAAGGGAAAATGGCTAATCTATCTTTTCCAGACATTTTTCTGTATTAATTTTCTGCCTTTTAATTTTCTTCAAAAAGATCACGAGAGTCAGCTGACACTAAAAAAATAAAATCTAATGTCCCTGCAGTATAATTTACACTCACACTTGCGAGAGAGCTTTTTAAAGCCCACACGTATATTTTCGAAATCAAATTTTCGAAATTTAATTTTTATTTAATTTTTTAAAAAAGTGAAAAGATAAAAAAGACAATTTATGCATGTATATGTGCAGAAGAATAATATAAGGATATTATTATTACCAATTTTTGTGAGGTGTTTGAATATATAGAAAACAACAACAAAAATATATCTTTTCTTGAATAACGATTCGGAAGAGTTGTTAGAAAATTTATAGTTGTTATGGTTCGATTGATATGATTATATATTAGCTCTAAAGCTTCTATAAAATCTACAAAAAAAACTGTAATTAAAAGTTATTTGACTAACGTGTAAGATACACTTCTAGGAGAAATACAATTTATATAATAATTGCGTCGCCTGGATTTATACACTAGTCAAAAACTTTCGAAATAAGGATATTATGTTTTTGCAGAAGAAAAGATTAAACATTCCATCTTCACGTCCGCGTTTTATGTACAATTATTTATTTACTATTTTTCAGTCAGCTGTTATACTAGATATATATTATAAATGGTGAATTTTGTTGTTGTGCAATAACAAAGTTTATGTTAAATAATCTTTTAATAATTTTTTAGATAATTAAAAGAAATAAATTAAATAGTTAATGTTAAAATATTGAATGCTGATAAATACTACCGTTTGAAAATGCTTTCTTGTTTCCTAAAAAATAAAAGAAATGTATTTTCTCTATTCACACACATACTCAAGTGACTGTATAGTATTTTTAGTAAATTTTAGGTTTTATATTTTAGTATTCTTCAACATCTTGTTCATATAGTAAATTTTCAGATATACATTTTTTAGTTTTAAGTTTTTAACTAAAAATATTGCAAAATAAACTTAAATTATATAATCTCAAATTTTACTGTTTTTTGACTTCAGTATGGTTTATATTTTACTAATTTTTTCCGAGTTTTAACTAATTCGGTTAAAAAATCAATTTTTTTACCGAATTAGTTTCTTGGGATGCACTATATACAAATGCAACTGATGTTAAGAGAGGGAGAAAAGTGCTATCCATAAATGTTGGATTCAACATTTTGAAAAATATTTCATAGCTCATACTTGCTATAATGTTGTTTCTGGACTTTATAGCAAATGTAAATATTACATAACCTTAAAAATGAGAGAATGTTGTGTCACGTCAATAGTTTTGGTTAACTTAAACTATAAAATTAAACTCATGCGTAAAATTGTTTCCTTGTCTGTCGTCAATCTCAGTATATATAATATATATAATATAGCTGACCTCTTTCTATTTTTTGTGCAGAAATAAAATGTTGAAAATAACTTAGAATTAAAGCGCGCGCATTGATATTTTGCTCTTTTTAATTTTTTCTGAATTTCTATTTTTATATTTGATTCGGAGTTTAGAATTGAAAATTTTTTATAAATGCGAACGCATTCCAAAAGCTTTGTAGATCAAATAATTCCTGCTGGGCGTTGCGTCGCGCGATGAATGCAAATGTCAAAACAGCTGTTTGCGCAAAAGAAAAAAAAAACAACAACAAAATGTTATCATCGCGGTTCGTGCACAAAACGATAGAAGTAGAATTTGATCCTTGTGCAAAAGAATTACAGCAGCGTAGTAAAAATCTCGCGTAGAATAAAAGATCTATTTTGAAATAATTAAAAAAGCTGCAAAAACAAATATACGCGATAAACAATGTACCGGATAAATAATCCATTTTTAGTTGTTATTTTAGTTAGTTTAGTATTTATCAGTGATAATTATAAATTATTTTGTAATGCTGAAGCAACAGACATCGAACTGGATGCAAAAGCCAATTTAATGCATCGAATTGATAGTTTGAATTTATTGTTGTACACATTTCTATTGACACTAACAGTATTAACAATTTGGCTATTTAAACATCATCGGGTTAGTTGGCTCCATGAAACTGGACTGGCCGTCATTTATGGTAATTTATATCGCCTAATCACTAGCATACATATTCTTTTATCCTATCAATATGGCATGACATCTTTTTTCACCCCCATCGCATTGTATCGATTTTTTTATCTTTGTTGAAAAATCTAATGAAAATGACAAAAAAAAAACCTAATAATTCGCTCTCATCCCATAAATAGAAAATTCAAATTATTAGTGTTTTACTTGAAGGTTACATTTATTTTAAGAATTTAAGAATTGAATAGGAAAAAAATTGAATTTTATCGTTTCTTAATAAAACAATATTGTAGAAATTCAATTTGCTGTTTACGCATATGAATCATAAAGAGCCGATTGAAATGTTATAAGGGAATATGATGGGACTGCGCCTTCAACGGGTAGTTTTACTGCATTTTGAATTGATAATTTACTTAAGTTATTAAGACAAATAATTAAGAATTTAAAAAAATTCATAATTAGATTAAGAATTCATAAAAAATTGCGAATGAGTATAATAACGTTTGGGTCAATTGCTGTATTAGATGTAAAAAAAATCCGTCTTTCTCATAAATTATAATAATAAATCTCATTTAAAAGGTTATCATGGTATTAAAAAGTTAAAAGATGACGTTTTAAAGCATGATAGCAATTTGAATTAATATTGTATTTTGGAAGCTGGATTATTACAATAATATACGCATTTGAATAATATAAATTTTTTTATTAACAGATGCAAAGAAACAACATATGGAGTTCAATTCTATCTGACAGGGTATTTTTCTTAACTATAGAGGCCATACCAGAAAGTGATCCTCATATATACTATAGAGTTTCCTGACTATATTCGAAATTCGATTAAAAACCGTTAGAAAATGTTAAAATAAAAATATTACAGTGACTATAAAAGGCAGTTTAGATACAGTCGATAAGGAAATTGTTATCTTCTAGAGATCTTATCCTGTATATTTAAATGTTTATCACAATCTAAATTGCCTCATAAAATATATTAATTGAAACCATGTGATACCGCAGTACTGCAAAGCAAAATTTTATAATCAAAATCAAATTACTCAAAAATAATATAACTTATGTTTACTCTAAACATGCTTTTCAAAAGATTCATATGACAGAATTGTTAAAATATATATTGACTGTAAGCAAATATTTAATATTTATTTTTATTAGTCATTTTTACACGTTTACACAAAACTTAAAAACTGTATACACCTGCAGTTGGTCTAAATTTGAATAATATAGCAGACATTTTATATTTGTGTATATATATATACATGATAATAAAATATAATCAATTATATAATTTTGTATATAACTAGGTATATTATGTTACTACTTTATATTGTCAAATTTGCATAACATTTCATTTATATAAATAAACAGCATATGTTATCAATTAATGTACATACTACATATATTCGAATTTATCGTCAACAAAGTGGTTATTTATATATATTTCTATTGACAAACTCAGAGTAGCGATAAATTTATTACTCATTTAGTCATTTTTCGGTACTCTGATGAATAATAAAACAATTTAATGTAACTAAAACAGTACCCACCATTCATATTAAGTGTATACCGATATACCATATAAAACATATTAACCCTTTCTTCATTTGGTTACAATTGTGTACATGTGAAATTTTTTGCAACAAATTCATTATAATGTATCAACAATAAATTTAGTCGTTTTTTTGTATCGCAATTAATAATAATCATCGTTAAATTTAACGTATGTATATTGATAATTTATTTTATTATTAAATAAACAAATCGCAGGAAAAATCTGTTTTGTACACTTGTGTACATTAAGCTTAACTGTTACGTTTACAGGAGTATTAAAAAGAAAATTAAATGCCTAAATATAAAATTCGAGATAAAATTCGTTATCTTTGTATTTTTTTCGCCACAGCACAGGGAAAATTTTCGATCATAGGTTAAGCACTATGAAAAAGTGTGTCCTTCTGATTGCCAAATTTCAATGATTTCCAAAATGATTTCCATTTTTTGTAATTATTTCCATTTTTTGATATGATTTCCAAATGATTTTCAAATGATTTCCAATTTTTTAAATGATTTCCATATAATTTAGTCTTTTTTAAAATGATTTCCAAACGATTTCCACTTTTTTTAAATGATTTCCCAATGATTTCCATAAGGTTGTCCCATGATTTCCAATAATGGTTAACCCCTCGATTTTTTACACGTAGATAAAATATATAATTAGCTGGTGAAAGGGTTAACTATAGTTACAGTATAAAAGTTATTGTTTTTATAAAAAAATCCAATTATTAAAATAAGACACACAAAATCGTTAAATTTAATATTCTAAATGAAATGTATCCTATGTAACAATTCTATTTGTCTTGCAAAGTATAATAAGATATAGTTTAATTTTTTATTTGAATTTGATCTCTAAATATTATTTACAATCAGTTTTGTGTGTTTGCATATTATTTTCATGGTCACATTTCGATAATTATAACTATTTTTTTTACAAACCACCAAATATATTATTTAAATACCAAATTATAATAATTATATACAGGTAAGTATTTATTTTTGCAATGAATTTTTGATGATTTATGCAAAAAAATGATATTGTATTATATCATAAGAATTTTGTTTGATGATATGACAAAATCATAATTATTGTAAATTTATTAGAATTTAAATTTTTAAATGCATATCATAATATCGTTGTTATTAGTTTAACAGGTTTTTTTATTTATTAGACCGGGTAAAATTGAATCTAAATAAAATAAATTAAATAAATTAAATATATTAAATAAATTAAATAAATTAAATAAATTAAATAAATTAAATAAATTAAATAAATTAAAATAATTAAATAAATTTATGAAATTTAAAAGCTTTCCCACTTTTCTGTGTAGGACAAACCCCTTTCTATGAAATTTTCTCAATTTATATAAAAAAATCCATTTCTTTATTGCAACATCATTCCGCAGACAGTTGAATCACTGGCCGATGCATCATTACAACGTAGTGCCGGTGAGAAGCAACGTGACGAACAGGAATTACTTGCAGCCCGTCGACGTGAAAAATCAAAATACATTAGACGTCCACCACCTGGCCGTCATTCACGTTTCGGTGGCACCTATGTACTACAAAATGTTAAATCTGTTTCCGATAAGGATATTATAAGTCATCAATCATTATCACGTGCAATGGCCATGGATTTTGATAGCCAAAAGTCGGTGCAAAAACGTTCCTTTCGTATTGTCAAAGAAGAGGAAAAAGTTGAACGACGCAGTGCATTTTCTGTGAGGTGAGAATTCCGTATTTTTTATTCTGAAAAAGGAATTTAAAAAATCTGAAGGGAAAAAAATTTAATTGAATTTTTTTCTCCATTTTTTCTGCAATCAATTTTATTTTCCTCTATGTGAAAAGGGTATATGTTTGTTTGATTTTTCTTTTTGTGGTTTTAAAATACGTACAGATTATTTTTACGAGAATTTTGCATTGAAATTCTTGGATCAGCTTACAACAATTTGGTGCGACATATACGACATGGCCTGGAACGTTGTACAACATCAAATGATGACTCGTATTTGTTGTGGGCAATACGTTTCTTTATGGAATTTAATCGTCTAAGTGGTTTTAAACTGCAATTAGTTAGGTAGGTTGGTTGTGATGTTTTATGTTTTTTTACGCGGTGTAATGAAAGCTTTAATTTTGTTTTTCTCTTTTAATTAATTTTCTGCTACAGTGAATCGTTAAGCAATCAATATTTTCACTGGGTTTTAACACGTATACAACATCACATGGATATGATTGGATCGGATAAACAAAATGCAAGAGTTTGGGCCAAACGGCTACACATTGCTGTACAGGTAATTTTGATGTTTTTTTTACAAATATATTTTCTTTAATTAAAACGAACATTAACAAGAGAAAAATAATATACAAAGAGCTTTAAATTTGTTCTAAAACTAATTAATTATTACCTATTTAGTAGATTTTTTTAAATTTTTCAAATTGTTTTAGTGAAAATTAAATTATATATCGTTGATAAATATTTTAATAATTTAATTTTAATGGACGAGATAAAAACAATTTTGTGGGTGTCAAATGAAAGGTAAAAACTGCTCCAAGTTTCTTTTCAAAAAAATAACAAACTACACGGAGTGTCGGATTGGCTTCAATTTTTTTTAAGTAATATGATTTGTAATACCTTTAATTTGATACCATACTATCCTTACCCCCCAGCGATCGGACTAACTCTGTATAGCAACTGTGTATAACACCACACTTCTAAGATTTTCGATTCATCTATATGTTCAGATTGTGTGCCAAAGTGTTTGCAAGCGAATCATAAGTGTTTATTAGCATTTAAATATATAAAAGTGCGTTTCAATATATACCACATATAATTTTCACCAACAAAATTAAATTTGTAATAAACAATTTTTTTTTTAAATTTTAAAGAAATCAAAAAAACTTATTGATTTTTTTTATAATACAAAAAATAGTTAAAAGACTTAATTAAAGGATTTGATGAAAAGATAAATTAAATTATAGTTACATCCTTCAATTAACTATAACTACTAGTTAAATGTTCAAAACACTAGAAAATCAACATCATTATAAAATTTGTGTACACAGTCAACATACAGCAGTAGTGTATATAATCAAAGAGTTTAATTGTAATAGAATTTTTCCGTTGCACATAGAGACACTTAAAAACTATAAATAAAAAGAAAAATTGTTTTCCTTTTCTATAGTACAGAACAAAATGAGAGTTCATTACAAACGCTGCAAGTATATCTGAGTTTTTCTGTATTTTAGAATTATTGTGCGGGTAGTACTGATCTGGCGTCGGGTATTCGGGTTATAGCAGAATCGACTCTTTCACTACCCTTCACTTATTTACTATCCTACTTATATCCGACATGATACCATTATCCGACTCTACCCGACTTGACTCCGTTACCCCACTTTACATCACTGTAACAAATTCTCCCTGAAACGACCCGATACCATTACCCAAATCTACCTGGATCTATCTAAAACGACCCGACACCGTTTCACGACTATCCGACCCGATCCTACATAGTTACCCGACTACATGACCCGATCTGACACCGTACTTGATCCAACCCGACACCGTTAAGACTATACGATTCGACCATGCATTAACCGATCCGAGTCGGGTATTTCGGGTACCAGTTTCGAAAGAAATTGGTTAGTATTATCCGGGTTTCGTGTCCCCATCTCTACCTGACTCGACTCGACTTAACCCGATACCGTTATCCAATTCGAAATATTTAAACAGATCTACTCTACTCTACCCGACTCTACTTGACTCGACCCGACACCGTTACCCCATTTTACTCGAACCGACTCTCCCTAAAACGACCCCACACTGTGACCCAAATCTATCTGGCTCAATCTTAAACGACCCAACACCGTTACCCGACTCTACCAGACCCGATCCAACATAGTTACCCGACACTATCATGCATTTCTATTTCTACTTTATTACTTAAACCGGATCCGACACCGTTACCGACTTTACTCGACTAGTCCGGCACCCTAGCCGGGTATTTCGGGTATCTGTTTCGAAAGCACCTGGTTAATATTAGCCGGGTTTCGTGTCTATTAAAACAGACCCTGGTTGGTTTGTAAATCACTACATCTTATTGTTGAAAGAAAAAAATCTTATTTATGAAAAATTATGTTAAATAACTCATGATAACCGCATAATACAAGATGGCCAACATAACTGAAAATGGAGGAATAATTCAAGATGGCGTGCTAAATCATATAAATCTAAAAAACCTTTTTGTTTTGACGATTGTTTTGAAAATTATTTACTTAGTTTAAAAAAAATGGTTTAAGTTTAAAATAAAGTAGAAATAGAAATGCACGATTCAAAACTTTGACGCCATTTTAAATTAGAACGCCATCTGAAATATTGTCGACATCTTAAATCTGGCATTTTGCTCTCATCTTTAATATTCTATCTTTTCTTCCTCAATGTACTGTACTAATCACAATATATATTTGTATATAATGTAATGTTTTCCCAGGGATGTTGATAATAATTCTTTGCACTTCTTATACAAAATTACTTTTGTTAGTTTGTTTTTGCTGCGAAAGAAAAAAATATTTTTTTCCAAGCCTTTTGTAGTATTTACTAGAAAAAAAAAATATCTTTCTTCCACATTATAGTTTAAAAACAACACATTATTATTTTTAATTATCCAGGCATACAAGGAACTTCTGTTCAGTTTAATTGCATTGCAAAGGGTGGAGGACGAAGATGCTCAGGCATTGTATAAAATGTTGCAGAACAACGTTTGCTATGTAATGGAATTTCGCGAGACAATTCTGTACACACTGATGAATTACAATGAATCGTACAGTACAAAGTGAGTTAATAATATTTTTTTTTGATTATAATTTATTTAGAGGTAACTCATGTATCTATTATATATAATAGCAAATTATGTACCGAAAATCCGCCATCTTGAAAAAAATCTTTACTTGACTTTAATCACAATGCAACACATAATATATGTAAACTAAATTTCGACTTCAGTTTCTGGAACAAAAAAAAATTGTATGGGCAGTGGACACTTCCAGAAAATGAATTCAGAATTTAGTTTACATTCGTAGACCCCGAAAATGTTGCACTGTGTTATCATAATTAAAAAAAAATGAAATTATTCAGTTGATTAAACACATTTCATTTAATTAGTTAAGGCAATGTAATTCAAGATTTTATGTTTCGCTGCCATCTTGTATTTCGCAGCCATCTTATATTACGTAGCCATCTTGAATTTTCCTATACCAATTTAATAATAAGTAATTATTTGATTTGCTTGAACTTTTTGATCTTTTTCATTTACTTGTGTGTTTTAAAAAATATATCAACTTTAATCTTATTTAAACAAATTTATTTGCAAACAAAATTGTGTTTTTTTAATTTGAATTTTATTGATCGGCAATTTTAATAATGTTTTTTATATTGTTTTTGTAATTTAACTTAATTTAAGTAAAAATGCATATATTTTTTTTTATTTAATAATAAATATTTAAATTATATGAAATTTCAGTGATTTAAATATGGTTTGTCGGTGAATTGTATATTTTTTATATTTAATCAGTGGTGAATGGTTATTTTGAATAAGAAATAAAAGCTATTAAAAACTTAAGTTTTTTAAATAAATTTTTACTGAATTACTAAAATTTGACTAGTTTTTTTTCAAAAGTTTAAATTTTTTTTCAAACTCCAAAACAAAAAATGTTGGTCAATACTTTCTTTACTATATATATCTATATTAATATAATCATCAAAATGTGTTTTTTTTGTAATTTTCCTATAAAATCTTTGAACCCTGGTGACATAACACCCAAAGACATACCGCCCAAAGCTTTTTTTCTAATTCTTAAATCCGTTATAGAAGCTAAAATAAAAACCCATCGCTTTAGTTTATAATTTTTAGAAGGGAAATTTTATCTTTTTTAGCAAAGAAACAAACCAATAAATAGTTTGTTATTTTACTGGCTTTAAGCTTGTTAAAGCTTGGGCAATATTTCTTTGGGTATGTTATGTTGTGTCATCTTTTTAACTTAAGATTTTAATTTTTTCAATTACAAAATTTAATTTATTTTCTCGACTCGCCACTGAATTTGCTACATATAGAGCTGTCGTCCAGTAAAATGTAATTTGGTTGTTGTTATTTTTTTTTATAAAATTAAATATAATAAAAATTAAATTTATTTTTTATTATAATTTATTGGTTATGATAAAAATATATTTTATATATAAAATGCAATTATTACCCTTAAATAATAATATATACACGCATAAGCCAACATGTGTGAAAGTACGCGGCTGCGGCCCATATTGCATATAAAATAAGCTTTTTAAATTGCATTCGGAAGCTTTATATGCAATAAAATGTATAGAGTTTTTTTTGTAGCTGTTTCAATTTTTTCCAAGGTGAGGGATTAACTATATGTATATTGTATATATACCAGGCTTTATATATGTGGAATGAACATATTTTGTTTGACATTTTTTTTTGTTTTAATTAATTTATTGAATTTTTGTGTTTATGTTAATTTATTATACGGCCCATGAAAAAAATTGTCTGTTTTTTTTATTTAACCTATGACATAAATCACAATTGCGCGTGAGGGTATTAGGTGTGTATACAAATAAAAAAAAACAGTTTATTTATTGTACAAATTATTTAATATTTTGTATTCTATAATTGTTTAAACACGTCGCATAAAAAAGGCTTTAAATTTATTTTAATTGAATATAGATTTTGTAAATTTCGAAAAATTAATAATAGCTTTTTTTAGATTTTTTTTTTAGAAAATAATATAAAATAATAAAATAAAAAAATTCACGTGCGGTTCAGGCTGTATTTCTTAAATTTTTTTAGGTGACTGCTTTTCGATAATAAAAATATACGACTTTTGGGAAACGCTCCCATGCGGGTGACCTGACATAACATCTGAAGACATAACACCCAAAAGCTTTAATTAAATTTCCCTTCTAAATTTTATTTACAAAGCGATGGGTTTATATATTAACTGCTAGTATGAGTTTGAGAATTAAAAAAAGCTTGTGTAAGCTTTTGGGTGTTATATTATCAAAAACCATGTATAGAGAGACATATCGACACAAGAAAATAATAGCTTTAAAAAGCTTCTACAAATTGTTTCGTCTCTATAGTCTTTGTTGGTTGCTATGTAAAATTAAATTTGATGGTAGCGACGTAAAAAAGCAGCGGCAAAACAGCCTTGTAGTACATTCTATATTTTTTATTCTATGATATCATATAACCGCTTCCCTTCGGCAGGTGAAGCAGATAAAGTGAGACAAGTTTTCGGTGTCATAGAAATGTATTTGAAATACTTACTATAGCTAAAAAAAATATTCGACTCTCTGGAGATTAATACCAAACACTCCTTAGTCCTTAATGTTAATCCCTCCCTCAGACAGAATGATTGCTATATATATAATGTATATATCTTTTGTATATGTTATTTTAAAGGATTTATTTAATATTTTGACATATAGCATCTGAATGCGGATTAAAATAAGCTTATATTTAAAATTTATGTTTTAAACAATGATTGAAGTCATTATATTAATTTTATTCTAGTTAAAGTTTATTTAACACAATTTAATAAATAACAGGTTAATTATATTCAAATACAGAAAATTCTATTATCAATATACCTAATGTACCTATACACATAAAGTTATATATAATGTTTTTGTTAATTTTATCTAAATTTTATATCAATTTATAAATCAGTTTTATATAAATTGTGTTAAATCAATGCGAATAAAATCAATAATATGTACTCGTATTATATAATATAATATATGTTAAGTACCACATAAAATAATCAGTTTATCGAATTATTAATTTCTGATGTTTTCTAAAATATATCATAACTAAATCATATAATATGTATATTGTATATTATGTTGTATTATGTATAATGATTTATGATATTATGGCATAAATATGATTATTGTCTATATGTGAATTTAAATTAAAACTCGGTATGAATTGACAATATTGCAGTGTAATTTAAAATCAAATTGAAAATTTAATTTAATTCAGAAACAATATTTTGTTTATAGATTAGATTCAGCATCATTGTGTCCTTTACTCCAAAGCGAGAGAGCATAGGGACCATTTTACCCTTTTTCTATCTGATATCATGGTTTCCATTGACGGCCATATTGAAGGTGGAGTGTTGTCAGCAACTCCCACTAGCCATATTTTTGGTGATCGGTGGGGCGGATTTTACACTATAAGAGGAACTCTATCTGTTGGTAACATATAGGCGGACCAACGGCTTTAAGTGATTTACGAACCACTGCGATCGCTTTTTATTTTTTTTAAACACTTGCGAATTAAAGTTGTGAAATTTGTTTGACCCTGTCGAGTCTCGATCCCACAACCTCTCTACTCACTGCTGTATATGCTGACTACTTTGATAGATTAGATTATATCATATATAAGTAAAAGCATGGAAGATTTAAAAAAAAATTTCAATTATGAATGACAAAAATTACCGATAATAGTCAACCGATGATGTCCACAATATTCGACGAAATGTTTTTTGTTGAGTCGTAGTCATCTATCCTACAAAATTAAAATTTATTGGTTATGAAAAAAATATATTTTTTTTATCTATTTATCTATATTCTATACCTCTCTAAAAGTAATTAAAAAAGACAACCCCCGAAAGTCACAAACTGCAGTAAAGAGTGAAATAGCATAAAAATGGGAATGTAGAGAGTGATACACCGAAAATAAGAAATATACAGAGAATGAATAAAAAATTAACGAAATGAAAATAGGAGATTGAATAATAAATATTGATTATGGAAAAGGTGTGAGTCTTTGATATCGAGAAAGTGGTAATGTCTTCGAAAAACAAATAAATTAATGATAATTTCTCAGTTCTTTCAACACGATTTTTTTATTTAATTTTAAATTATAGATTGACATATATTGATATAT
>JANSTW010040594.1:0-14616 GCA_027564275.1 Diadocidia ferruginosa | reverse complement strand
ATTGCATTCTTTATTTTCGTGTTTTTTTAATTATATTTTTTTAGTTGATTTTTTAATTATTTTTTTTTAAATGTTGGAGCTCATTTTTTAATGAAGATCTACTTAAAACCAAATTAAAATTGTGATGAAATTAATTCAATTGGTTTTTTTAATTTATAAATGTCAAAATTTTTGAAATTTTTGGAAATAATTTTAGCGCAAATTTTATAAGAGATTTGAGAATTAAACAAACTTAAAACTTTTTTTGCTAAATAACCTTCTTTTTGTTAGTAAATTGAAAAGAAATTTTTCCTTGCATAGCAATTCCCAATGGTGAAAAAATTAATTTTAAATAAATTTGCATAGCCAATTCAATCTTTATTGAATTTATGGGAAATATTTTACTATAAAAAAATTTTAAAGAATTAACTAATCTATTATTAGAGGATAATGTATTTTACTAAATTTTCAGTAAAAATTTCTAAAAAGGACAATTTATGCGCTTCACACCTATTTTATTTAAAAGTTTAATTTTTGAGGATTTTGTGTAATATAATAATATTTACAAATGTCTGCTTTAAAATATGAATTATATTTTAATTTTATAAGAACATTTTTTATTAAAGGTAATAGAGGTGTATTTTTTTAGAATTCTTGTATTTTTAAAACTAATTGTGTTGAGTAAATTTGAATTATCAGGTTTAGTAATATTTGTTTTTGAAAACTAGAAATGTTAACTGTTAAGCTCAAATGATTTTAAATAATGAGTACATTTTTGTTAGTAAGAAACAATAAATGAACTATTGTTAATGAAGATATGTTAAACGTTCATCAAATACCACAAACTACAGCTAAGCGATTAGCACAAAATTATTTGGCTTTAAAATGAAAAAAAAAATAAAAGACATTAAACAACGCTAACAAAGAAATTCCATTTCCCCTTAAACTTCAAGGTTCGTAAAGTGTTTTTGATGGCTTTTGGACTATCCTTTTTTCTTTTTTCATTATCTTGCTCCTTTTGTCCATTTTCTTTTCTTTCTTTTGTTTTTCGAGAAAATAGATTTGAAGGAAATAAAGAAAAACCATATGTATTATTGAATACAAACGAAAAAAGTGGACAATCGAAACGCAACGCGTCGCATCTGGCAATGTATTTGGTAAGAAAAATAAAGAACAAATGAAGAGCGCCACATCGGTTACAAAAATCTCACTTTTTGTAATTATTATTTCTTCCTGTCTTCTTTTTTCCTATACTTTTTTAGCATTCTTTATATACATGTTAATTGAACTATTTTCTTTTTGTACTACATTGAAAAGGTCAATTTTTCCCCTATTTTTACTATTTTTCTTCGTCTTCAGTCTTATTGATGTACATTTATAATTTTAACTATTCTTTCTTCTTAAACAAGAGCTGAATCTCTTTTGAACAATTTTTTTTCAAATTATGTGAGATGTAGGATGTTTTAGAGTATTTGTGGGAAAATACCTGACGCATTTTATTATTCATGTGCGTTACCTTATTAATACATAAAATCTTTATTCGCCGCTCCACGGCGTGCCATTCTAGAGAATTTGATGAAAAAATTTTGGAACCATGTATGCTATATTCCAATTTAAATGAAAAAAGTGAGAAGGAAGTAAGAAAAACACAAATTGATCACGTAATAAAGATTACATATAGGATAATTCAATGAAAATAGAATTAGTAAAAGAAAGCTGAAACTTGTTATTATTAGTGCGTTAAAATAGATTAAACTTTAAAAAAAATTTAAAGTTTTTTCTGCCTTTATTGTTTAAATAAACTGAAAAAGAAGTTTTATTGACTCATATTTTTTTATTTCAAATTTTTTTTATTTTGACTTTCAATTAAGGTGTTGAAATTTTGTAACCATTTGATTTTAGATAGTTTTAATGTTTTTTTTTAAAAAACTATCAATTTTGGTTGAAAAAATGATAATTTTTTGTGTAATTATATTTAACATCAATTTTTTTTAAACAAAACTTACATTTTCTGACTATATAAATTTAGATTTTGAAAGTAATTGTTTAAATATTTGTATGAGCTTTAATTTTTAAGTTTTGCAAGTTTTTTTTGACAAAAACGTTAGGTATGTCGTGTATTTAGTGTATATTTTTATTTCTTCTTTGATAAATATTTAGTATTATACATAAACAATCCTTTGTATTAAAAAAAGAAATTTATTTTTTTAGATTGTCTGAGTCATTTGACATTTTTTTTAATCTAGGCGAAAAGAGCAACTTATGTATGAATTAAATTTAAGAGAGTTAAAGCAAATTTTAGTTTTGTAAAATTCCACAATTTTAATGCTTGTTTTATTTGTAATTAAAAATTGTAAAGTTTAAGAAAAATTTGATTTTAAACAATTTTGTGATTAATTTATCTAAAAATGTATTAATTTTGCTTATCAGTTTTAATTTACAATATCTTCTTTTAATTATACTGTTATACATTTATTTTAAACCCTTTAAAATAATTTTGTTACATTGCAAATCTGTTATACTATCTTTTAAAATTAAGCTTACTTTAAAGGTTATTAATATTGCTTCTGAGAAACTTTTATAATTTTGTGTATACGAAAAAGATATGCTTTTATTTTTTTGAACTATTTTTTATGAAGTAAATCTAATTCTTTTGTTTTAATAATAGTAAGAATTTTTTACTTTTATATACGATCCTATTATAAACATTTTTCTTATGGTTTCTTATATTTTGCAAAAATTTAACGCAAATTTTCTATAGTTATTTTTGTTATTATTTTTTTCTTTTTTTGATAACAATTGTATAATAAGAAAAAGCTAATATTGCCACCCTAATCAATTCACAAAAATTTATGCTGTGAATTGAACTGAAAAGTGGGCATAATTACAGATGTAATCATACAGACAATGATTAAATTAAAGTTAAAGAATATTAAAAAGATAGTGTGATAAGTAATTTGTTAGTGTTTTGTTGTGAATTCCTTTGTAAAAATTGGGTGAATTAAAAACAAAAAGGGAGAGAATTGCGCCATTTCTTTGATTTGGTGAGAGAAAGAAAAATTAATAGAATTTTGTGCGCTTTAAGAATTTTTAATTTATGATTAATAAAGCATAATCTGTTTGAGAAAGTGCTTGCTAAAATCAAACGTTTTTTTATTATTAGCTTCCTGTTAATAAAATTAAAAAAAAACATTTTTAATATAAAACATTTTTAAAGATTGATTTAAATTTTACTTTATTTTTTTAAATGGTTTTTGCAGAACAACGTGCATGGTAAAAAGGTACAAACTTTTTTATCATTTTAAATATTAAGAACTATAAATATTTTTTGTGAGATATAACTTTGAAGTATTTAACTTATTATTTTTTAATTGCTTAAGAATATTAATATTACTTTTTTATATAAAAACTGTGTATTTTAAAAGCATCACGATGCCTTTACTTTTAATCAACCACATTTAAAAAAAAATTTTTTTTGGTGAATTTTATGTGTATCACATAAAATTGTTTTTCCAATTTTGATATTTATAAATATTCTTTAAGTTTATTTTACAAAATAATTTTATGAAAAATTGAATATTGTATAATTATTTAAAAGTGTAATATCCAACTTTTACAAATATTATTTAATATAAGTTCTTATAAGAATTATGGGTATATCAGTTATTTTTTTATGCCAAAAAAACATTACCATTTTATAGTGCTAAAAATAAAAAAATATTTTTAGGCTTAGAAAACAATATAACAGTTGTTGTTAAGTTTTGTAGGACAAAATTGCGTTTTTTATACATTGTACTATATTTAGGTTCGCTATGTAACTAAAAACTTATAAAAACGCTTAAATATTGGGAATTCTTAATTCTTTTTTAATTTATTACAAAGCAACATTTGATAATGTTTTATACTTTATTAAGTTTTTTATAATATGCTATATTTTTCAGCGAATTCATCTTTAATAATCATACAATTCGGTATTTTTAAACAAATAATAATTCTATTCGTGGTTTAAAATTCTTGATTATTTTTCTTGTTGTCTTGAGTTGACATAAATTTGTTTTTTATTTATTTGCTTTTTCTCATACAAAAAATCATATAAAGTTGCTTTTTTACTTGAAAATATATTCTCGTCTGTTGCCTTAAATATAATTTAGATAATTCATATAGAATAATAACTTTTTCATATAATTTGTTTGATTATCTCTATTTTTTTGTATTTTACATAATATTTTTCTATTTTGGAAGTTGTGACATCTTTAATCTACATTAGACTTTTTTATAGAACCGAAACGAGATCCAAATTAATAAAATTGACGAAAGTGACAATTTTTTCTCTAATATTCAAGGTGACGATAGTGGCAAAAATAATTTAAGTAAACGTCATTCGTCTTGTTCACTAATGAGCTTAACGGCTTCTTCATTTCAAAATAATTCTAACTCGACTTTGATTGACGGTTTTGGTAATCATCAACAAGAACAACAGTTTCAAAGACATCAACAACAATTAGCCGCATCACTCTTAGCAGCACAACAACAACCAAATATGATGCTTCATAGAAGCCCATCTGGTGCTCAAAAAAAGATTCGCCAAAGACGCGAAGAGAAGTATAGTTTTCTAGCACGTTAAAATTGCAAAAAAGTAGAATTTAAAGTATTTACATTTAAGGCATTTATACTAATAAAAATAATCGTTTAAACAAACAATTTTTAGAAATCAGCAACAAACTCGAACTCCTACCTACTCCTCTTCTAATTCTTCTTCGGCATCTACTAGTTTTAATCATCAAATTACTCCACCATTTTCTGCTCCTAATAATGATAATAGTTCTTGTAACAATCAAAATGCTACTTTGATTGGATGTCCTTGGAAATTTGAAAACAATTCAATTACTGGAACCGAACCGTCTTTAACATATAACTATAATAGCCAAACTAACTTGGATTATCGTAGTATGGTTGATTTACATGGATATCGTTCAATTTTGCCGGATGAAAGTCATACAAAAAGTATAGAAAGCAATAATTTATGGAAAGGGGTTAGCAATGATAGTGAAGGCGAAAAAGAGCATGAAATTTCAACTACTTCACTAAGGCAAGAATTTTATTAAAATTAAACTCTTTATATTAACAATTTTACACCTCACTTGAAAACTACTGCTCTTGTTTCCATAAGTACATTAAAATTACTTTAAGATTTGATAAATTTACTTAATAAATATTATTAATTCTTCTTTGCTAGGATTTAAAAATATAAATATTTTGTAATATAAATAAAATAATTCTGTTTTATACAACTTTAATTTGAAAAAGAGTAATTGATTGATTTTTTTATTATTATAGACTTTTAAGTCTTTTAAAAAATTTGTTATGTAAAATGACTAAAACTTTCTTGATTTCTTTTATAAATTTATATTTAGCAATGTGTTATGATAAAAGAAAAAAAACTCACTTATTTTTTTGCTTTTATGAATGTCCTAATTTCTCAAATTTATTCAAAAAATTTGTATTCGATTTCCCAAATATTTTCCAGTTGCTTGTAAAGTTTTAGATTTATGGAGCCATCAGACATAAAATTTCTAAGTTCAAGTCCTAATATTAGCCATGTGAATGAATCTCATTTAAATAATAGTATCACTTCTATTCAATCAACGCGTAATGATAAGCCAAATAGACCACCACGCGCTTCAGAAATTGCGCAAAAATCACTAGTCATACATCAGCTATCAAGTCCACAGCATACAAAGTCATTTTCTTCATCTTGGGATGATAAAAGTTCAGAATCGAAAAAAAGTGAATTATCGATGAATATTAAGTCTAATAATGGATTTAGTAATAGTGAATTACATCAAATTGTTGGTGCACTTACAAGTGGATATCATTTTGGGAAACCAACTGTACAGGTTTGTTTACTAAAACTATTTAAACCAAAAAATCACTATATCGTAACGGACAAAATTCTGAAAAATTAAAAAACTGTATATTCAACTTTTTTACTACTTTTTAAAATACTTATGATTTTGTAAAGCTTAAAAAACTATACAAAACAAAAAATTTACTCTTTAATTTAAAAAAATATATATAAAGAATATAGGCTATTTAGTTTTTAGCGCAACAAAATATTAGAAATCTGTACTTAATGTAACAATAAATTTTAAATTAAAAAAAAACTATATCAAACTAACAAAAATAGTTTTTAAATCTTAATATTATAGCTACACCTTTTTCATCAAGAACTGTCTTGTATTGCCATAGACTATTAATTTTTTATAAGCAATATTGACCATTTATAGCTTACTGCAGCAAAAACAAACGTCAGGTCGGAAAAAATTTTTTCGTTGATTTTTCAGCTGAGTGGCAGCAATTCAGTTGGCGACTGAACTGGTCACTCTTTACTAGGAAGCGGACAGTTCTTGTCGTATGTTTTGGGTAATTACCATGCTCATAAAAGTTGCTTTTTTTCCAAAGCGTACGGCAGCATTGCGTGTTAACGTCGTCTATACTGAATTTGATTTGCAATATTTTTTCGATATAAACGGTTTTTTGCAGCTCTTCCATCAATCCGTTTTTGTTAAACGCCGCTGTACTGTTCTTGTGCTGATTTGTCACATTTGCTGCGGCATAATCTTGATAACTCCTGTTTAAATGGTCACTAATGCTTTAAAACGTATAGGCTATCTCATCACGTAATTAAACTATTAATTAAGCAAATGATTATCTTGAAGAATATAAAATATTACGATAAATTATAATAACTAGTACAATAAAAACAATTAAAACTGAAATTTTTTTAAATATTAAAAATTTATCAATTATGTAGAGCTTGAACAGTTTTACAAAGGGATATAAATATATTTACATCGGTAATTTAAAAAATAGTAAAATATATTTTTTTTACAGTTTTTAAAATTGTGATTCAAGTAGTCAATTACTTCTAGGTTTACCCTATGCCAGCGTTAAATACAGATGGTATTGGAAGTACAAATTCACTCTCTTCAACTTCTTCAATCTCACCACCCGACACATTGAAAAAACCTGCACCGCCACCTGTTCCTAAAAAACCAAGTCAAATAAGATCAAAATTAATTGAAATACCTTCGACCGCTTCAACTAATAAGGTGATTTTTCTAAAAAAATTTTTTATTTCAAAAGCTCTATTTAAAAATACTAATGCGTTATTTTACAGCATCACAGTACAAACGCTGCTGGAAATGATAGTCCTTCTTCCGCTTTACTTTGGACATCAAATTCAGCACGAAACCATGATAATATATTGTCTTCAAACAATTTATTGTCTATCAAAACTACATATAAAACCCCACAAATGTCAAGGTTTTTATCACAAAAATCGTCTTCTGTTATATCTCCTGAAGATAATTCAGATTTAAATAGACCCATGTTTAATCCAGACATAAATTCTAGTCCTAACAGCTTTTGTTTTACTGGAATTAATGAATTAAATAGTGAATCAATAACACCGACTTTTAATAGTACTACAACTACTACACCTTTTACACTTGGTGCACTGGCTAATTTAAGTAGAAGTGTTTGCAATTTTAAGCTAGCCACTTCTTCAACCAATATTCCGGAGCATTCTCAATATTTGACATTAGATAGTAACACCAAAACTAATTTAACAAACTCAATGTTTTCAAAAAGTCCTAGTAACCTTGTTCAACAGAAACTTTTGTCACAAAAGAACTTGATATCAGCTTCAAAATTTGATATAAATTTGGACAATAACTCTAGTAATACAGACTCAACTCAACAACGATTGCAAAGATTACGAGTAATGTCACATTCATCTTCCTTATTAAATCTGCAGAACAGGTATAATTCAATTTGTAAAATATTATTTATTAGACAAAATAACAATAACATGAAGAAAATTAGTTTAGCCTCAATCGTGCACTTTTCAACCCCGAAGAACACTCGGAAGAAGAATTGATTGATTTAGAAAAGCGTCGACTCCAATTTATCGAAACACTTTCGGAAAAAATTGCAGCACGAAAAATAGATCTAGACATGATACAACAAGATCTAGAAAAAATTGATGAACCTCGAATTGCAATATTTCAAGCTTTAATGGCCGATAGTGATAATCTAAAATTATTGTCTCGTTTACAAATTCACATTGTGGAAGGAGCACGTTTAGTAGAATTAGAAACAAAAATTCAACTACAATTAAAAAAGCTTGAAACTATTGCCGAACCCAGAGAGTAAATTTTAAAAAAAAAGTACTATACAAACATTTTATTATTTTTAATTTTTTTAGGCAAGTTAATAAACAATTTATTATAAGCCGTCGACAACGATTAACACAACAATTAGAAGATACACGCGAAATCCGCGCTGTTTTTGACGAGCGTGATCATGAACTTGATGCCGAACTTGACTTATCATTCGGATTTGATCAAAACATTTTGCGCGAATGGCGTTATTATAAAACTACAACACTAAAACTTAACGAAGAGCGAAAGCAAATTGAAGAAAAACTTCAAGGTGTAGAAAAGCAATTAAACATGCTTCAAGCAATGAGCGTTTTTGATAATGAAAATAGGATTAAAAACACCAAAGAATCTTCTCTACCGTCATCATCAATAAATTTATCTTCGGCACACTTAAACTAAAATCCCGACTATTCGGATAATTAAGTATTGCATAGAACAGTTTTGCTTTTAATTTTTTAAGCAATAAAAAACTGAATATTAGTTTAGATTAAATTACTGTGCATTTAACCTTGTGCAAACGATTTTTTATAGAACATTTTATAATAAAATTTACTGAAAGTACCTTACTAAACACCTATCTCACCTTTCTAATCAATGCATTGATTTTCTTTGCAAACAAAAAAAGAAGCTATGACAAACAGTTTTTTAGAAGATAGTAATACGGGAAAATATTTTTATTTATATTATTCAAACTATATCACGAACAATAAATGCTGGTTGAAATTATTCTGGCAAATTCGCATCAAATAGCTGATCCTTTGTAATTGTTTTTCTGTAATTTAGTTAAACAATATAGCAAACAATACAAATTAGTTACATTTCGGAGACCTCCTGTAGTGTTGATACAATTACTGTCATATCATTGTTAATCACATTCGCCCAACTTTTCACATCACCAACTTGCTTGAAAAAAAAATTACTAGGATGTTTACACTCATTTAAACGGTTAAAAATGTACTTTAAGAGTAGCGTTAAAAGAATCAATAAGTTCCATCCATCCAGACGCTAATTTCATTAAAGTAACAGCATAATTTTGCATTCGTTTTGATTCAATATCTATTCGCTTTTGGTTATTATAAGCATGTGACACGCTAAAAATAGTAATTAAAAATAATCATTTTCTAAAAAATTTCACATAAAAATAAATGTAAATAATAAATAAACCTTCTATTCAAGTATTCAACAATGGCATTAGATAACGTATGCGTCGCAACAATTGCTTCGTTTTTTTTTTTTTCTAAACAGTTATTTGCTTTGTAAAATGCCTCTGCAAGTAACAAAAACAAAGGAATACCTTGCATTTCTCTCCTAATTTGTTGCTTAGAAGCATTTTCTTTGACCATTCCAGCCAACATTATTCATTAATTTAAAAGAAAAACTTATAATTAAAAAAAATCAAATTATGACATAAACGAACAGGTTTTAAAAACCTCATAATTTTAGACATTAAAAAACAAAAAATTTATTTAAATTCATCAAAAATTTTTTTTGGCAATAAAATGGTTAAAAAATACAATATACAAACAAAAAACCAGAGCAAAACCGACAATAAAAATAATATCTGTATAAAAAAACTCACTTTAAATTAGAATATAAAAAAAGTATGCTATAATTTGGTTAGTTGTTGTGTAAGTTGATCAATTTCGTTTTCGATAGCTGACTTACGCTGAATTTTGAGAAGTTGTGTTTGCTCGGGATTCTTCAGCTCACCTTCACTAATTTTTTTCTAAAATAATTACATATAGATTAAATAATATAACAGCCTTCAATTAAAACCTTTAAGCAATCGATTTCATCTAATTTCTTCTTGAGACCATTAATTTTCTTTTGAAGGTGATCTAAAGGAGTAATTGGTGCATTTGGCTTTACAATAGCAGATATGGGTTTCTGAGACTCAATAACTGAGTTAGCGGTTTGAGATGACAAAGCACGTTGAGTTACTTTGCTTTGCATTTCAACAGGACAAAAACCAACAGGAAATTTAAGAGTAGAATTCGTTTGACGCATTACTTGTTGCGCACGACTTTCATATTTCGGTTGTTCATCTTGAGGAATGTAACCAGCTTTAACCCTAACATTATTTAACTTATTTCAATTACAATACTATTCAAAAACAAACTTCCTCGGCTTCCTCCATGTACCATCTGACCGTTGTGTAGCTACAATATAAGTATCACCTTAAATCAGTATATGAAATATAAATAATACAACAATCAAAAATACCCGTATCTGTTTTAATTCGGAGGTCACCTCCCGGAATGCTCATTTTAATTAGTAAAATTCCTAAATTTCCTGAATTAATACCCACGAATACAATATTTCGAGCATAAAAGGTAGTACAGTTTAACAATTTTCTTACACAAAACCATCGTGTAAGACTACTTACATAAGATTTACTGAATACACAACTGCATCTGGTCACAAATGCCATCAGATTTTAAAAACTAAAACCAAAGGCAAATCGTTGCAGGATATAGCATCCTGCAAAATTATGTGCTAAATATTTCGTTCGTTTTGCATTTTTCTACAAATATTATATTAACCCACAGCTTACGCTTAGGCTTTTAGGTTAGTTATTCTTCAAGATTTATTTTATTAACAGTCAATCTTTACAGTTTGTAATACATGAACAAACATATCGCCCAAAACATTGGGGAACAATGCGCATACTTGACCAATGACGGATATGTAAAATTAATAATAGAGGGCATGACTTACGACGTTTACCTAAAGTCTATAAAAACGTGTAATTACTTTGATGACAGTCTTTTCATGTGAGTACTTTTTTAATTTTAAAAATAACTTTCAAATTACAGATATGACAACAATGAAATTATCAATTACGACGATTATTCACAAAATAAAACAATTAGAAAGACAACAAATTTTTCTCAACTAATAACAGAACTATCAAAAAGATTACATTTGAATTTACTACAAATTAACACACATACAAACAAAAGCACTTTTTTTTGGGAATCACAAGATACAGTGGATCATCTATTACCAATTATTTGTTTGATTCAAATCGAACCCACAGAAGAATTTAAAATAATATATTTTCCCATTAAAGATCTAACCTCACTACATGAAGTTGCTCTATATGCTTACCACAACTACTCAATTCACTCAGAAGTAAGTCGCAATATGCTTTCTGAGACATTTTAATCTAGTCACAGGTACAAATAAACTGTGACTAAGAAAAAAATGCCCTAAAAAGTTAAGCGCGAATTATAAGCAACTACCAGCAAATGGTGCAATAAGCCCGGTGATTACAAAAATTAAAATCACTAAGACTTATTGGCACTATTTGACGGAACATAAATAATTACTTTAGTTAATCGTTTAGAGAGCGTTTTTTCTAGTCATGAGTTCAAAATTTTAACATGACCAAAATAAAACGCCCTCTGAACAGAATAACTGATTGAAATACATACACAAAATTTCGAGATATATCAACCATAATAAACGGTCAATACAATGCTGTGATATCTCTATTTAACTACGATGTCACAAGCCTGCATTGAAAGTTCGATATGATAGCATAAAATGAAAATAATTACAATTCAGAAGTCTAAAAATAAAAAATAGTGAATAAATCTCAGAACACAAAATAATAAAAACAGAAAATCTTAAGGAACAATGTAATAAAAAAATAAGCAAATTTAACCGCTTTTATACTAGTTTTTGCGTTGTTTTTTTAAATTTTGATGTGTTTTCCTTTGTCTTAATTTTTTGCCGAAAGCTTATTATTTTTTTAAACCAAAAATGGTCAAAAAAATCGATTATTTATTTCCTCAAACAATCCTTTATGAAAGTCAGTGGGAAGAATTAATAAGGGTAATTTCTGTTTATATGTACATTTCTTATCTAATAACTTCAAATTTTAAATATAGATGGAAAAATCGTGTTAGAAATAACTCAGAAAAGAATTTGTATTTTTTCTAATTAATCATCGATTTTCAAACAATATGTAAAACTCTTTAAAAGAAGAAATTAAAATTCGATTTTTTCCTAAAAAAATTAAAATGAATTTAGCTTTTCAATCTTCTGATTTTTCAACTTGTACAACTTTGTCAACGCTTCTCATCACAAAATATCTTTCCTATTTTTTCTCCTCATAGAATTCTTATAAACCAAAATTTTTGGCTTTTTCTTGAATTTGAATCTGTTTTTGCATTTCAACCATGCTTACAACATAGCTGCTACGAAAGCAGTTGTACAGTCGATTTGCGAGAATTTACGGACAATTGGTGTCAAGGCAAACTATCAAATCTTGATTATTTGCTGAAACTTAATGAGTTTGCAGGTTTTTTTTTTCTGTTTCTATTTTCATGATTTTTTCAGTAGTATTTAATACTGATTTATAATTGTTGTGTCTTTGAGGTCGTAGACGTAACGATAAGAATCGTCATCCTATTGTACCTTGGGTTGTTGACTTTAGTACTCCTTCTACATTTAGACGACTAGATCGGACAAAGTATCGTTTAAACAAGGGAGATGATCAACTCAATGAGCAATTTCAGACCCAATACCCGGCATATCATGTTCCCGAACTTCTTTCCGATATCTGTTATTTTGTTTATAAGGCAAGGATTGAGCCAAAAGAAGAGCTATGTAAATATGTCCGTTCAACGGTGCTTTTTTTTGCTATTGTTTTTAGTGCATTATATAATATTTTGTTATTACAAATATTATGAGATTTTAATAGTCTTTACTGTAATTTTTAGTGGGTACCTGAAGAATATCCGGCTACTATTTGTCGTCTTTATCAATGGACTCCTGATGAATGTATACCAGAGTTCTATGAAGATCCCAATGTTTTTAAGTCACAGCATTCTGATATGCAAGACTTAGGACTTGTTGATTGGGCTTCTTCACCACAAGAATTTATAAAATGGCATAGAAATATGCTGGAGTCAGAGAAAGTATCGGAAAAATTACACAAATGGATTGATTTGACGTTTGGTTATTTAGTACGTTTTTTTTTGTTTTTAAAGCACTGTTGTAAAATTTACAAAAATTTTTGTATTGTTTAGCTATCGGGCGTTGAAGCAATTAATGCTTTGAATGTTCATTTATGTTTTGTTGACAAATCTTATAATTTGTTGCGAACTCATGGTACTGTAAAACTTTTTACTCGTCCACATCCTCGGCGTGTAATATTTAATTCTTCTACGGAATCGTTGAATCAGGGTCTTCGAACTGAGAAAAGTAATAGTGATAGCAAAGCTTGTCGCAGAATGAAAGACGAATATTTTCCGTTAAATAGATATACTCGCGAAGTACATTTACTCTCTAAACCTTCATTAGTTTTAACTGAAGAAAATGTAAATTTGATGACTGCTCTTTCCAATATATATGAGTTTCATGTAATGAAAAATATTTTTAAATTAAAAATGAATTAATTTCTATTTAATGTAGCATGCTTTATAGAACCGTATGTCATCTAACTCTGAAAGAAGTTTAATGAGTGTTGGAATTACAATTGTGGAGTTGGCATTAGCGGAATATTGCTATGATTTATCAGCCAATGCTTGTTTTGAATTTCGTCTTGGCCGAGCTCAATCTCTTGTTCGTGACAAAAGTTACCTACTTCCTAGGTAAGTAATAATAACTCAACATTTTGTTTTAGTTTTATTATTACTACAACAAATTAAAGTTACTACTTTTAGAAACCTTCGATATGCTTTAAAATTACTTCTAAAAGTAGACTTTTTTTCCAGTAGATGTTTTGTTAAGGTTTGTTTTTTATAGCTTACAGAAAATTGTGTATTTGAATAACGGATTATGCATATTTTATTGACTAAACTTGCGTGAATGTAATATTTTTGAAAGTAAAATGATTGTTAAAATAATTAAGAATTGTTTACTATCTCTTTGAAATATCCCAAGGTATTTAAGTACATTTAGAATGAAAAACTCAGGTGCTCGCTTCAAACATTTTTTTCTACTTCCCCAACTACAATATTTGTTCACGATCTTTTAGTGAAGTATTATCGACTTAAGCATCAAATTATTATTGTTAAACTAACAGAAAATGGTAAAATTATTTTATTTTATATATTGTTTTATTGCAATATTTAAATATTTTTTAGACTATAATTTAATGGAATTAATTCGTGAACAGATTCAAATTCTCTTTCGATGTTTAGAATATGCTGAGCTTAATGAACTATGGTTAAACTTATTTATTGAAATGATTCAAGTATCACAAAAGACTGTATCTACTGTATGCTATAAACTTTTTGGACATGTAGCTAAATTTTCTTCACTAAACAGACTTCAACGTTTGATTCCAGTCATCAAACATATTTTTGAAGTACCTAAACCAAACATGTTTAATGTAATTTTTTGTTAAAAATGTTTGTTTCAAGATAAATTTTTTAAAGATTTATTTTACTTCAAGACT
>JANSTW010040583.1:0-14616 GCA_027564275.1 Diadocidia ferruginosa | reverse complement strand
TGAAATTATTTTCAAAGCTTAAAATTTAACTTTATATCAGCAATGATTTAAAAATAGTTTATTCTGTGATATTATACCAACAATTACGATACTAAGATGCTTTAAACAGAATTTTTATTGTATAAATTTGTGTCTGAGAAATTGAACCAGTTTAACTCAGAGCATGTCGATCGCGACATCGATTTGATAAGGAGGGCTGTGCGATATATCGATATATCGAAAATTAATATCGAAATTTTTATATGTATATTATATTATCGATACTATAGCTTTTTTTGCTCCTTAGGATTTATCTAAGTGACTACCGATACAAGTAAAATATTTATTTCATTCGATATTTTGTAATCACAATTTGTAAAAATCGATACATCAAACAATATCTATGATTTTTTAATATCAAACAGCCCTACTTATAGTTCAAGAAGGGTAAAGGTTATAGAATAATTTGATTTGATCACGATCAATGAATTCTATTCCAAGATTTTAATTATATTTAATATTTTGCATCGTTCTACAGAATCAGTTCAAATATTGCCTTTCTGAATGATCTTAAAATATTTATTTTCTGTAATTATAGGGTTCCATTTATGACTGGGTCAAAATACATCGATTACATCACAAAACCTTTAAAACCGCCGACGATCCATTCTACAGTGATAGAAACTTTATCGATGCACATGTATTTGCACAAATTAGAAAATTAAGTCCACACCAAGAGCAAATGCTTAAGGAAATCGATGTTGCCGATTTAGAGGCTGATTCGATAGTTATGTTTCAGAAAAGGTGATTTTAAATTCACAAATAAAAATTTCAACAGATAAACTAACCTCAAATTTGTTTCAGATTTTACTGGATTTTATATGTCATATTTTTCGTATTGCTACCAATCAATGCTCCGCTCGAATATTGGGATGACACAACCCAGGCGGCTCTATTTGTTGCATTTTCCCTCCGCTATCTGGTAGTTCTGAATGTTTCGTGGCTGATCAATTCAGCCCACATCATTTGGGGATTGGATAAAAAATTCAAACCATCTGATTCAAATATGATTTTCTTAATTACAAAAAGCTTCTGGCCACAATATCACTATTTGTTGCCATGGGATTATCAGACTGGTGAATTTGGTGAATATGGTAAGTTATTTTCAATATTTTGATCATATATACGTTTACGGAAATATTTCTTTAACAAACACAACATTATACACTTTCTCGCATACATATTACTGTCAAGTGTTAATTTATAGATTTTTTCTGTACATTTTATTTATTTATTTGGTGATATCATTTTTAATTTATGTTATTAAGTTCAAATTAAAATTTATTTGCATTAATTTTGAGAACCATTATTATTTATATATTGTGTTTAACAACTCGCCAGTTGAGTGCGAGTGATGGTGGAAAGTCTTAGAAATACAATTTTTATAAATTGGATAATAATTAATAAACTGGTTTTAACTATATACCAATATATTGATGCGAAAAGAATAGGAAATAAATTATATAAATTTTTCTATGAAATGATATGATCACGATCGTAGATCGCTTAATATTAAAAATGTGTTATGTATGAGGATACAAAAGTTTACTTAAGAAATTAGGATTTAACATAAGATCAAAACAAAGTCGGAAAATGTCGGTAAAGGATAATTTATAGTTACAAAAATTTTACTGATATGATCATTATGCGGATATTTATCATAGAAATATGATAGTTTTAAATAACTTGTAAAAAAAATCGAAAGTAAAGTTTTAAAAATGTGTTTACAACGCTTTAGATTTTTTCTATGAATTACTTCGATTATGAAGATCATATTAATCGTAATACTAAAAATGATCATGTATGAGAATACAAAAAAATGAAAAAAGTTTACATTTAAAATTTGGATTTACAATAAGATAAAAAAAGTACGAAAATTTCGGTCATAAGAATAATTTATTTGGTTAACATTTTAATGACATGATCATCATAAAGCGATATTTATCATAGAAATATGATCGTTTCACATAGATGGAAAAATTAATCGAAAGTAAAGTTAAAAAAAACGATTAATTTTTGTCTTTTTCTATTCGCTTCGATCATGAGATCATGATCATTGATCGTAATACAATTCTTATGTATGAGAATACAAAAGTTTGTAAGAAGTTTAACAGAAGTACCAAGTAATGTAAGAAAAGGTCGGTTGAAGATATTTTATATGTTTAACATTTTACTGATAGGATCATCATATAATTATATGATCGTTTCGTACAACTAAAAAACGAAATTGAAAGTATCAAAATGCGTTTATAACATTTTTTCATATTTTTACAATAATAAATTATATACTTGATTGAACAAATAAATAATAAATTCACAATATTTATTATAATATGTGTCGCAAAATAATGATGATCATCATCAAAATCCAAAAATTTTTGAAAACTTTATTTTGCATATGTGCGCGCGAATATTTTCCCCGCCTATTCAAAATTCAAATTATTTTACATAAAAAACCATGGTAAAATTTATTTCTTTGTTTATAATATCGAGCGAATTTATATTTCTAGTTTTTTACGTAATTAGATATTTTGCGACTGCGACATTAATTTTTGCTGGTTTTTTATTTGACTTAATTAACAATTTATAAAATTACCTACCTATATTTAAGCATTTAAATTTGTTTTAGTAAGATGATAATGCGAAACGATAAATTTTTTGTCGACGTTTGATAAATAAATTAATATAAATAATTGCCAGCAAACTTTGTGCTTTAAAATAATAATTATTTTCGATTTTTACTTAGCAGTGGAATTTTTTAGGAAATTTCTGTTGGGGAATTTAAAATATAATTTTTTTTTTGTAAAAAACTGATTAGTAATTGAAATTTTTGTGTTACAATAAATCTACTACAATAAAATATAATTATAATATTTTTTCGATCGAATTTAGGAACATGCTAATCGATCAACGAAAAGTGAATATTTTTGCAATATTATGTGGCTTCAGCTATTCGCCGAAGCCTGTGGTTCGCAAGAACCTTAAAAAAAATTGATGATTTTTACTCATACCGACAAGGCCTGCACTATTTCTAGGCTAACCTTTCATCAGTGGAGTTGGATAACACCCTCCGGATAGTGCCAAATAGACATTCATCCAAAATAGGTGTATCCCTGAGATTTATTTAGCTGCAGCAAATTATACCAAGAAATGATAATTAATACTTAATAATATGAAAACAAAATTTAAAATTACTATCATATATATCTGGTATAGTAGACAAGCCACACAACATTTCAAAAAGATTCACTATACATATATAATATAATATACATTATATGCTACACTACAATATGTATTAATATAACATGGAGTAATGTCCATCGAGAATATATTAACTACATTGTAAGTTTTAGAAAAAATGTAAAGAAATCTTCTATGAAGGAAAAAAGTAAATATCTCAAAATAAATGTTTATACAAATAAACTATACAAAGTTTATTCCAGACGAAAACCACTATAACTCTTAGCGCTCTTCCCCCTTGGACGGGAGAGGGGGTCAAAGTTTGTTCAAAATTTCAGAAAAATTGATATTTTGGGAGGGCGGGGCGGAGATAAAAAATTTTAGTGGGTTCCAAAATGAGTTAGAATTAAGATATTTTTTTGGGCTCCGTCTCTTTAATGTGCTATTTTTGATTTTCTTAGGCTTTAAAAATGTTATGACTAACTGCTTCAAGTGAAGGTAGACACTAAGATAAATTTATTATAGCAATCCCATTTGTAAATTGAAAGACGGAATTCATGTCCTTAATTGCTGAGGACATATTGTCAAGACGAAAAGAAGTATAAATTTGGATTTCGTCTGGCAGGACATTTATAAACATGGAAGATAAAATGAGACCAAGAGCAGATCCTTGCGGAACCCCTTGATTCTACAAACTTGGATAGATAACATAGGTAAACAGCTATTTTGGTGCAGCAAATCAACTTATAAAAATGAAAATATTTTTAAAAATATCTTTATTTATCCTAAATCTCGTAAATATTGGCCTTTAGTATCCTATGGTTGGAATACGGTCAATGTTCATATTCAGCAATTCAGCAGGTGTATCATATAATATATAAAAAAGGACGACAATATATGTTGAGTGTGTCGTATCGCATTACAATTTGTTCATATTATAGTTTACGGAAACGAGAAAATTTTGTGCGACACAATAAAATAAAATATCTATTTTTTATAATTTAAAAGGTTATCTGTTTCCCGGAATTTTCTTCTTTTTGTACAGTTTAAAGATGATATCAAAATGACAATTATATTACCGTGTTTTTTATATTTTTATTAAAGTTTTTATTAACATTTTTTTCTTCATCATTCATAATGCTATAGTTCATGATATATTATAAACTACTCGAGGAAAAAGATGTGGATGTTGCAAAAAAATTATTTATATTACAGAAGATATAATATTAAAAATATTGTAATATAGTGGAAGTGACTGTATATTATGCGTCCTATTTATACGGTGACCTTAAAAGTACAGTGAATCTATATATAGGCTGTACACACAAGACAACTTGAATACAAAAATTCTTCCCTATATACTCAGGCATCAGACTTGTGTAAAACATTAAATTTTAATCGAATCAAATCAGAAATAAATTCGAAAATTCATTCAATTAAATAAAATTATTTTGTGATCGAATTAAAATTCGATAAAATCATATAATCTGATAAAATCAAAATCTGATCAAACCAAATTCTAATCGAATCACAATCAGAAAAAATCAAATCAAAATACAAAATTTTGATTCATCAAAATCTGATTTTATCTGATTTTGATTCGATTAAAACCGATAAAAAATATTTGAGGTCATGCCATTCTTTCCCCTCAGCTTTGGCTTCCTGCAACGATGTTCGACGGGATAAAATATTGAGCGAAAATTATTCAGAAATATAAAATTTGATTAAATAAAAACAAATTTTGATTAAATTTCCCAAATTTTTTAACAAATTCCAAAAACTGTAGCTCAATATTTTCTTAAATTCAAATTGTAGCTGAATTTAAAAAAAAAATTATTCAAATTTTCTTAATTTTTTTCATCAAGTTTTGAACAAATTTTAATAAATTTTGAATAAAATTATCGAAATTCAAATTTTTTTACTTAATTTAAACAAAATTTCTTCAAATTTAGTTCGAATTGGTCGTAATTTGAATAAATTGCAACAAATTTGGATAAAATTACAACAAATTTAAATTTTTGACTTATTCATGCCAAATTAATTAGAAACATAATGTGGTCACACAATTTCTAAACTAATCTTCACCACTGACATTTCACACAACTGCGCCGAGCAAATTTTCTCCCCCCTTTGCCAATACTAATAATAACAAAAAGCTTTTCTTCAGGAGAAAATCTTTCTCGGAAAAATCGAATGCACCACAAACGTACGGAAGTTATGCGATTGTCTCTATCCGAAAATTAATCGTCTGAACTTGTTGGAAATAAATGTTTCTGAAATCACTTGAAAATAAAAACATAACTTTCGAAAAAATAGTAAAATTCCTTAAAACCACAACATAACTTCCGAAAATGAAAAAAAAATCCATAAAACAACTTCAAAAACAACTTCAAAAACAAAATGCAAATGGCGAAAAAAAGAAAAATTCCCTTAAATCACTTGAATATAAAAACATAACTTCCGAAAATGAAAAAAATGCCTAAAAGAACCTAAAAAACAAAACATAACATCCGTAAAAAGGAAAATTCTCCTAAACCAAATTAAAACATAACTTCCAAAAAAACAAATTTAACCTAAAACCACTTAAAAATCCAAACATAACTTGCTAAAAAATTGGAAGTTTTCACAAAAAAAATCAAAAATCAGAAAAGTGAAAATTTCCCAAAAAAAAACTTAAATTGAAGCATAACTTCCGAAAAGTTTGTTAAATTTGTATAGAAAATTTTACATGTGCAAGCTTTTGAGCAAAAGTATGAAACTTTTGCAAAGAAAAGGCGAGCTAGTGCGCATGTTCTTCATCTCTCTCTCTCTCAACGAAACGCTTTGGCATATCGGAAAATTTATGAGCTGCGAGTTTCCCCAACATTGTGTGTTATGTAATTTTTTTCCAACACCTCGTGCTTGTTTGTGTGTGTGTGTGTGTGTGTTTGTTCGTTTACAATTGATTTTTCCGCCGCAATGATTTATTTGGGAAAATTTGAGGAATTTTTTTTTCTTCTTCTCTACAACAAACGTGTTTTTTGGTTTTCTGATTTTTTTCCTTCGAAAATTTTCTTTATTTTTTTTTATTAAAAATTTGTTGCAATTTAAAGTTCCAAATCGAGAGGGTTTTTCTTTGTCGGAGTATCTGAAGATTATCACTTTTTTGGGCATAGGGCACAACTCTCTTACTAATTCATTAGAGACAGTAAATCGTCTTCGAATCAATTCTCTATATGACCCAAGGTCAAGAAAATCCCAATAATCTGGAAAAAAACCGTTTCATAAATTATAAAAAAAAATTGAAAAATCTTTAAATTAATTGACTCCGAAAAAATATTTTATGAAACCTAATTAAAAATTATCCATTTCATTGTTGCAATTAAGCAAATCGCTTTGCTAATATTTACTTACAATATTCTCAGATATGCAACAGTAGTTCCATTGAGTCCGAAAACTCCGAAAAATGTAATACTGACTTTAAAAAACAATGTGACGCCAAAAAATACACAATTTACTAGGAAAACATTGACTCCGGAAGATACACCACTGACTCCGAAAAATGTATATACATTCTAGATAAATATTACCCACGCCACAGGTTGTACTTTTTTAGTCAACAATTAAAATCGCAGAAAGACAATGATTCGCCTAAATATATCGATACGAAGTCCGAAAACTATAATTTTGACTCCGAAAAATTCAATACTGACTTTAAAAAACAATGTGATCTCCAAAATTTCATAATCCACTAAGAAAACAATGACTCCAAAAGACACACTATTGACTCCGAAATATAAACTAATAACGCCGAAAAAACAAACAACCAAAAAAAAATATTACCACTGCCACTGGTTTTACTCTCTTTAAGTCAACAATTATCACCACAAAAAGACAGCAAATTACCTAAACACATAGATACGAACTCCGAAAACTATAATATTGACTCCGAAAAAAATAAAATATAGATCATAAAAACTATACTACCCTCAAAATAACACAATCTACTAATGAAAACATTGACTCCAAAAGATACACCACTGACTCCGAAATAATTCTGACAAAAGCAATTATACCTAATTATAGATAAAAATTACCACTGCCACAGATTTTACTGGTTCAAGTCAACAATTATCATCTCAGATGGACAACGATTCACCTAAAAACCTCGATACGAACTCCGAAAATTTTAATTTTTTTTTTAAACTATAGACATTAAATGTTAACTCCGAAATAGGAAATATGATCTTCAAAAATAGTAAACTGAAGTCGAAAAATACATTACGACCTAACGACGCTACTACAAAAAAAGTATAGACAAATTAAATATTGGCTTCGAAAAATTTTATATGATCTTCTAAAATAGTAAACTGACTCCGAAAAATATACTGCGACCTACTAAAAAAGTCTGCGACCTACTAGAATAGTAATGCACTACAAAAAATTCTATTAAGATCAAATATTGGCTCCGAAAAATTGAATATGATCTTTTAAAATAGTAAACTGACTCCGAAAAATAGACTACTACTTCTAAAATAGTAACGACATCACAAAAAACTGTAGAAAAATATGATATTGACTCCTAAAATTTGTATATGATATTCTAAAATAGATACTGCGTAAACTGTAGAAACATTTTATATCGACTCCGAAAAATAGAATATTTGCTTCTGAAATAGTAAACTGACTCCAAAAAATACAGTTTCACTTATTAAAATAGTAACGAAACTACAAAAAAGTATAGACAAAATAAATATTGACTCCGAAAATTGTATTGTGATCTTTTAAAATAGTAAACTGACTCCGAAAATTTTATTCGATTTCGAAAATATCAATATGGTCTTCTTAAATAGTAAACCGACTCCGAATAATATAATATAATTTTATATCGACTCCGAAAAATTAAACATGGTATTAAAAGAAGGAAATAAAATCCGAAAATAATAATATAATTTTTTATCGCGTCCGAAATTTTAATATGATTTTCTGAAATAAAAAACGACTCCGAAAAATAGACTAAGGCCTACTAAAACGACTAAAAAATTCTAGACAAATTTAATATTGACTCCGAAAAACTAAATATATTCTTGTAAAATTGCAAACAGACTGAAAAATACACTGCGATCTTCTACAATACAAACCCGATTTCGAAAAATATCACCATGACTCCGAAATCAAATAAAACAGACCTCTTTTCCGTTGAATTTTATGAGAACGGTACAAAAATTTGCGATGAAACGTATAAAATCATTTGCGAATTCTAAATTTTATCACAATTTACTCCGAAATACAATGTTTAGTTAAGGAAGCAAATTTGATTTTGCAATAGACTTTGTTAACTAAATGAGCAAAAAATTTCTTCGGAAAATATATATTTACTCCGAAAATTATGCCGATTCCGATAAATCAACGGTAAACATATGAAATGTTAACTCTACATTTTTTAAAAAAGCCGAAAAATTTCTTTTAAAAATGGCTACAAAAAAAATAATTCCGAAAATCATTATTGACTCCGAAAGTCATCGAATGGTATAAATGGTATTAAAATTTAGTTTCTATTTAAAAAAAAATCTTTGTGAAAAGCAAAGGATTGTTCTATCATGAAGTGTAACAGGCTGACTCCTAATAAAATATTCACTCCGAAAAATACACTAATTTCGCAATGGATATCAACTCTGAATTTTGAACTTTTTTGAATTTTTTTTTTATATTTATTATATTTTTATAACCTGAAAAAATCAGTTGCACTGCTAACGTAGCTGTTCGAAGTCAATAAATAAGACTCCGAAAAATAAACTCTTATATTTTCATCAAGGTTTGTCAAAAAAAAACAAAAGTCAGCATAAACTTTATATTTTCTTTTAAAATGACTCCGAAAAAATTATGCCTACTCCGATATTTTTCGGAGTCAACGCAATTTTCGGAGTCATGGTAAATGTTTGCCTCGATTCAAAAATTACCAACTTCTGACTCAAACGTAAAAGAAAAACATATAATTTCAAGCCATAACGCCTGTTCGTACTTTTTCGGACTAAGTTTGAATTGTTCTTGCCGGTTTTCTTTGGAAAAAAGCATCAAAATCTCGCATTTTATTCCAAAAATCGCAACTTTTACAACAATCGTGCTAAACAAAATACAACCACGATTTATGACGTCACAGCCACAACAGACATAACGTTAGGTCAGCAGCGCAGCAGCTAAATAAAAAATCGTCAAAAAATGTGTCTTGGCTGACTGGCGACTACACACCGGTTTAAACTGCCCTTCCGAAAATCCCGCAAAAATAACTCCCAGCTGCGTACGCGATGCGCCGCATATAGAGCTAGCCAACTGGCTGGCTAGTCATCATAAGTCACAGGCAGCGCAGACGCGCCGCTACTACAAAATCGAGAAAGTTTTTTTTTTTACTTTTCGCACGCACACGTGCGCAGCGTCGTGCCTATTTTTAACAATTCTCGTTTTTTTTTACATTTTGTTATTTAAACTTGATTTTGGCGGTTTTGGTTTTTTTTCTTTTGTAATTTCTGCTTTTGCTGATTGGATCAGTGGCGAAGTGTCGACGCAATCGTGTAATTCATGAAGAAAATTCCTTTAAAATCTTGAGAAAATCAAGAAATTTCTAGAACTTCATGAAATTCTTGAGAAAATTAAGAAAATCCTGAGAAATTTCTGAAAATTTCATGAAATTCTTGAGAAAATTACGAGTAAATTAAGAAATTTCTGAAAACTTTATAAAATTCTTGAGAAAATTAAAAAGATCCTGACAAATTTAGGAATGTCTGAGAAGTTCATGAAAATCTTGAAAAATTTATGAGATAATCGAGAAATTTCTGAGAAAATTAAGAAGTTTCTGAAAACTTCATGACGTTCTTGAGAAAATTAAGAAATTCTCTGACAAAATTAAGAAACTTCTGACAACTTCATGAAATTATTGGAAAATTTATGAGAAATTAAAAAAATGTCTGAGAAAATTAAGAAGTTTCTTAAATCTTTATGAAATTCTTGAGAAAATTTAGAAATTTCTGAGAATTTTATGAAAGTTTTAAAAAATTTATCAGAAAATCAAGAAATTTCTGAAAACTTTATGAAATTTTTGAGAAAATTTAAAAATTTCTAATATTTTCATGAAATCCTTCAGTCAAATTCAAGAAATTTCTGAGAACTTAATGAAATTTATGAGAAATTAAAATTTCTGAGAACTTCATTATATTCTTGAGATATTTCCGTGAAAATTAAGAAATTTCTGAAAACTTCATGAAATTCTTGAGAAAATTAAGAAATTCTCTGACAAATTTAGAAATTTCTGAGAATTTCACGAAAATCTTGAAAAATTTATGAGAAAAATAAGAAATTTCTGAAAACTTCATGAAATTCTTGAGAAAATTAAGAAATTCTCTGACAAAATTAAGAAATTTCTGAAAATTTTATGAAAACCTTACAAAATTTATGAGAAAATCAAGAAATTTCTAAAATTTTTATGAAATTTTTGAGTTAAATTTAAGAAATTTCTGAGAACTTAATGAAATTTAAAAGAAATTAAAATTTTTGAGAACTTCATAAAATTATTGAGAAATTTCTGAGAAATTTCGTAAAGTTCTCTAAAAAAATAAAATAAATTGCCCAAAAGATTCTCCGAATTTTTGCAAAAAAAACATAAGTACAATTCTTAAAAAACTCTTAAAATTCTTGAAAAATCGCTGAAATTGGAATTTATTAGAAAGTTATACGAAGTTTCGAATAATTCTCGGAAAAATCACTACATTTTTAGAAAATGTCTAAAAGAAAATCGAAATTTTTGAAAAAATCTCGAAATCCTTGAAAATAAACTCGAAGTTTTTAATAAAATTTCGAAATTCTTTAAAAATATCGAAAAAAAATCACAAATTTCTTGAAAAAATCTCGAATTTCCTAAAGAAAAAATCTTGAAATTCTCGAAATTCTTGAAAAAAAAAAATCTTTGAAATTATTTTTATGTGCAAATTTTACACAAGTTTCGTTTAATTTTAAAATACGACATTTCTGAGAATTCTTAAAAAATTCTCGAAATTCCTGAAAAATTCTCGAAATTCCTGAAAAATCGATCTTAGAATGTCTAAAAGGATCTCGAAATTCTTAAATAATTCCCAAAATTCTTGAAAAAATCTCAAAAATAAAAAAAAAAAGGAAATGTTTTAAAAAATCTCAAAATTTTTGAAAAAAAGTAGAAATTCTCGAATCTTTAAAAATTTGATATTCTTGTAAAAATTGTGATTTCTTGAGACTTTCGCACTTTCGGTTCCTTCCACTTTAGGACGATATTTATAACCTCAAAATTGAATTTTCGAATTTCCACAACTTTTCACATAAAAACTTTTTTTAATAAATTTTAAAATATTGGTCCAGTTACAATTTTTTCGATCTATTATGACTCGACAATCCCCAACAATAAAGGGTTAACAATTGGTTAGTACTTACCACTGTAGTTGACGCCACTGCAAAATTAAGTCGCTCCTCCTCTGTGTTATTTTCCGTTGATGTTAATAAGCAAATCGTTCGCTATGCAAATTTCTCCGTTGGCAGTTTTTCACTTGCGTATTTTCACTTTTTCTATTTTTAATTTTATATTTTAGTTTTTCAAATCAAAATTTTTGTTTTAAGAAATACATAAAGATTTTATGTACAAATATTGTTCCATCCGCGCCGAAATAATTTCGAATTTCACATTTTGCGAATCGGGGGGTTTTTTTTAAGTAATAATTGGCGCTTGTTTTTGGTTAATAATAATAATAATAGTTTTGGGGGGAGGGAAAATGATCTAATTAATCTAAGAAGAAAATTAAAAGAAAACTGTAAGTTTTCTGGCTCGAAAAAATTTAAAATTATTTTAAACGCATTGCCCAACAGCCGTCACAAAGTTGACACATTCATCAAACGCATGCCTCTTTTTATTTTTTATTTAAAAAAAGAAAAATCGACAAAATTTGTTCTTACGTTTCACACAATAAACAAACGAGAAAAATGTCAATTGTTTTTTGCATTTTGTGTGTCAACAATCAAAAATAACCAAAATATTTGTCTCTGCGCAAACAACCCAGAGAATAGAAGAAGAAAACAGGTGTAACGGGCACACTCATACACACACAAACACATGTACGCTAAATTGGCCTGGTTTTTTTTGCAGTTGAGAGAAAGTTTATGCTCATCGTATGTTTCATAAAATAAAACACACACAGCACACAATGAGAGAAGGAGAGTTGAAATAGCCCAACCAACACAACGTACGGTTAAAAGTGGCACATGCTTTGCACACACACACAACTGTCCTATTGTAGTGCTGCGCACATTCATTCATTTTACGGTGTATTTTTAGCGACGCTAAATTATTGTATTTTCGTACACACACCCGCTCAACATTATTGTGTCTATTTTTAAGAAACCCAACACACACACACCCATACTTGATATTATCTCATCAATTTTGATGTCATCGCATATTTTCCATTTGCAGCAGCAGCCGGAGCAGCATAGGAATTTTTCGGTTTTTCCGCTTTTTTTTTCAAAGACAAAAATGTATGGGATGCGGCGGCCGTCAGGCAAAAATCAATATTTTAAAAATTTCTCGGAACAATTTATTCCTCAAAGCAATCGGATCACACAAACAATAACTCTTCAATTTTATCGTACCAACCAATTTTTGCTGGCTGTTGGTATTTTTTTTTTATCTTTACGCGGCGCACAATTTTTGTCGAGATATTTTTCCCATACGAGTTTCGTTCGTCGTTATACTGCTGCAATTTTTCTATTTGGTTTCTGGGGTTTGGTTTTTATTTTTACATTTAAAATAATTTTGTTGTAAAAATAATAAATTAAATAAAAAAATATAAAAAACTATTTTCTGAATTATTGTTCAATTATTTATATGATGTTGTCCGACAGTTATTTTCGGGTAGCCTATTTTTATTTGATATTTTTTTTGTATTGTTGTAAATGTGATTATGGGCAGCAGCAGAAGGAAAAAACGCGCCGCGCGACCAAACAAACACAACACAATACGCACACAGCAGTGATCGGGTGCCTTATGTAGTACACGACGCGTTCAGAGAGTTGCACTAAATTGCGGTGTGTATATTTGCAAAACAAAAACACAAAACGCAGAGTGTTTACTGGTGTGGTGAGAGCGAGTTGTATGCGGTGACGTAACCAATATATGTACATAGTAGGTTGGATCGATTTTTGAATCAAATAAGAAATTCAATTATGGTTTGAAAAATTTTAAAATAAAAAAGCCGTTATTTGTAATGTCGGATGAACTGTACAGTACAACGAATATGCTACAAATAGAGTCATCCCCCGGGCCCTGGTCAAAAAACGACTTTTGAGGAAAACTCACGCTCTCGGCAAGGGGGAGGGGTTAAAATTTGGGTGGAATGCGTTTACTTTACTAACCCTTTGAGATTCAAAAATATCCTGCTTGAGAAGATATTTGCTTCTTGCGTTTTTTAAAACTATTTTATAGCTAAAAAATGATAAATTTATTCCTTTGTCCCTTTTTGTCTGGGACATATATGTCCCAAAGGTTCTTAAAGGTAACAAAATAGTTTATATGGAATAATTACAAAAAAAAAACATATTTTATTATAATTTATGATATTTTGATAAGCAAATGAGTTCAGGTTGTAAGTATTACGTCATTTAAAAGTTGGCGAAACATAACTTTTAGTATGAGGTACTAAAATCTCGTTGGAAGGTGTTGCCAGAGCTTCGCATCAATAACAACTTCGGCTGAAATACAGTATAGCGAACCTTCCAGGAAGTGGGCCGATATGATAAGAGGCGAAGCCTTTAGTGTAAAAACCGGCGTCACAGTTGCCAGAGGACTTTAAATCTTTGCTTCCAGAAAAGCTTAAAATTTGAATGGGGCGATAACAAATTATTAATATATACTTATATAAGGATTGTTTTTAATCAAATGAAAGATCTTAAAAAATAGACAACAAATTAGTTCTTGGAACTGGTGTTATTACACAAGCAAATATATTCGTCCCTTCATTATTTCCTGCTCACCATCAGGATGAGGAACCCAAAACATCTGCACCTGCAAATGCATTTTCCCTTGATGATAACGTTATTGTAACGCAACAAATAACGGAATAACGAAATATTTTTAGAAAACCGAAATAAATAATGGAACGACATTTCAAAATTGTAAAATAACATTAAAGTGTAAAGTAAAAAAAATTATTTCGTTATTTAGTTACATTTTATTTTTTTTATACATTTCTTTATAGAATAAGAAGAAAGAACCGAAATTGTGGGTAAAATAACAAACAGTTTTATTGGTTTCTGGGAACGCAGGTTTCAGTAGAAAACTATTTTCAATATTGAAGTGAATACTGAGTGAAAGCAGAAATCGATTTGATGACGATTTGCTCGAAA
>JANSTW010040572.1:0-14618 GCA_027564275.1 Diadocidia ferruginosa | reverse complement strand
ATTATTCTGCAGTTATGGAATTATAATGTGTAACATACAATATACATTAAAATTACATACAAAAAATCCAATTATTATATTGAATATAAAATAATTTGATTAAATTTCAATATTTTCTTCATATCGCATAATATATTTGTGTAATTGAAAGTAATAACATACATTAACTGTGGCTACAAGGAATACAAAATAATTCGATTTATATGCTTAATTATTATTAATTTTCAGATAAGAATTGGTAAATAAAAATTGGACCCTATTTTATTTCACCTAAAGTCAGTTATTAGGGTTTAAAATTGCTCTACTAAAAATCTCGAAAAAACTACTTATTTCATTTTTCCTGACTGTCACAGATTTATAGAATAACGACAAGTTAACTGAATTTCCATATACAAAATGGGAAACAAAATTGAATTTTATGATTGTAATTTTCGTTTGGTGAAATAATAATTCATTGAAATAAAGGACCAGGTAGTTATGTACGACTTTAAGTTTTACAACGATCCAAAATTCACTTATATTGAATTTTATTTTATTTTACCTAAAATGATTAATTAGATTTTAAAATTGCTCTAATAAGTATTAAAAAAATAACTAATGTTGTTTTTCCTTGTGGCCACAGATTTATAGAATACCGACAAGTGAACGAAATTTTCGTATGACAAAATATGGGAAATAAAACTTGGAATTTACTTGATGTCACCTAACATGCGACAGTAATTAGAAATCAAGCATTTGGTGACATTTTCTATATAGGCTTCAGTAGATTGCTAAGAAAGAAACATCAATTGTGGGGTGAACTTTAGGCTAATCTGCAATATAGCAAATACGCTCCAAATAAGATCCCACCATTTTTATCCTATAGAGGGTTATCCCCAACCAAAAAATATACTACGACTTTTGAGGGAAACCCCCCTTTCCGCAGGGGAGGGGCTTATAGTTTGTATGCAAAAGTTTTAAAATGCTATATTTTGATGTCAAACCTATACAGAATAAAAGGATGGGAAAATTAAAAATTTTTTGTAGTGCAAACTTAGGAAGGGGCATCCCCTTTTTTAAAATGGAATATACTGCATTCATCGAATTTTATTTTATTGGTCAAAATATACTATAGAGATTCAAATAAATTATGTTCAACTCTCGGCCTATATTATTTCTACTATAGCGTAAGAAATCATAAAAAATTTGAAAAAAAATTCATAATGTTCCCCACAATCTTATACTAAAAACAAAAAAATATATTACCCCCACACCGGCCGGTAATAAATTTCCAGACACATGGAATATAAATCTCTGTATATAAAATGATTAATATGATATAATCTAAGAATGTAACAAACATATTATAATCCAAATAGGAAAAACCACCTATGTTTCTGGAATATATAGACTTTAGACCTATTATTATCTTCGCTTTAATTCCATACCATGAGATTCTTATACAAGAGCACGTGAGGGAGGTGAGGCGATCGTGTCTTGTCTAAAGTATTCCAATTATTATTATTTTCATCATAATTTCTTCTTCATATCGCTAAAAACAATATTCTATACATCATCTTCATATCCTTAACTGCAATACGAGAAAGCATAGGGATCATTTTGACATTTTTTCTAATTGATTTTTGAGGTTATGCTTTTGTTCTGTTCAAATCTCCAAAACACTTTAAAGTAAAGTGAGTATACGATTAGATCTATAGATCAAGAAATTCAGCACAATACCAAACATTTCCTATATTGCGGCGATAAAAAATTATATTCAAATCTTATATAATATGAAAACACGAAAAATAAAATCAATCACATGCTTGACCCTTCAACCTCTTCAGCTCATAACGACCTAACTATCCATTGCTCCATGCTGGCTAGATAAACATCTCACCTAACAATAAAAACAAAAGAAATTTCCACCTCAATTTTTCGTTGCAATAGACAAAAAATATTATCTTTCTATCTATATAATATATACTTTAGTGTGTTATCCACCACAATATCCCGAAGCGACGAAAATCTTTTTTCCACTTAATCAAATTTTTATCCAACATATTTTGACATGCGAGTTTGCACCGTTTATCAAAATATAGAACAAATATATTATATGTATAGAACTTCATAATATTATTAAACCATGTATCGTGATTCTAGTGCAAAAATCGATTAAGTGCGAAAATACAATACAACAATATAAAAAAATCCGAAAATTTGACGAAAGAGGACGCTTTATTATATGTTATTTAAAAATTGAAATCAGCGCCATCTATTGTATAAATTTTAAGAATTCATTTTTTTTTAATAAATTAAGATTAAATGTTTTAATTTTTTTTTTAATATATTAATTAATAAATAATTAGTTTACTTATTTATTAGTTTTAATGATGAATTCAAATTATTTAAATTATTAATTGCGAAAAATTAAATAGCTGAATCTGATTTCTAAACGACTCAATTTTATCGAATCAAAATCTGATGGTATTCGATTTTATTATCAAATATTTTATTTTATTTAGATAAGGTCAGATCTTGATTATATAAATTTTTTTTTTCGATCTGATTTTGATTTCTCTTAGAACTCGATCAGATGTTGATTTTATCAAATTTTGATTTATCAAAATTTAACTTGTCAATTGATTCAATTATTTATTTTATCAAATCGTTATTTGATATTTGTATTTATTCAATACAGCAGAATCGTCACTTACTCGATTTCAACATTCCGACCATAAAATTTAGCCACGATTCTTCTTCTTCATTATATGTTCCGCATATACGATACCACACCAAATACATAAAATTTACAAACGAGATAAAAAAAACTTTCAAAAATTCGCAAAAAAAATTGTATAACTTACGAGAGCTGAGAATCTGGGGTGTTTGAAAAAGGTACACTTGAAAAATTTGGGAAATATACTAGAGACGAGCGAAAAAAAAACTTTACTTTTTTTGTTGCCCCCACCAACAAAATAAATATTGTCACAGGATATTTGACTTGTGCAAATATATCCTGGGTATATAAATATTCGGATTCTATATAGATACTTATAATATGTAACGCAGAACATTTACAATAAATCATTTGGAATATTATGCCAAGTACCTATACTTTGTAAAGATATAGAAAATTGTGTGGTTGTGTGGCAGAACTGGTAGAGTATCGAAGGTCTCTTTATAGTACAATGAGTGTTGGGAAAAAATTATAAAATAACATTCAAATATTTCCATTTGAGGAAATTAGAAAATCATGCGACAACTGACGAGATTTTTAAAGAGCTTCATCACTTTCTCAATGTCTCATACTGTTTTAGAATTTTACTATATCACTATTTCTAGAACTTTTACTCTAACATATATAGTGCCCAAATCCAATATCTGTCTCAACCTTTAAATAAATCTCTCTATTACTGTCAAACTATCACTTTCTTCTGTTTGAAAGATGGCAAACGAATGATCAGCGATGTGATTTCTGACAAGAATAGCAATTTAACTCTTCTTCAGAAAAGGAGCGGACTCTTTCGGAGAGAATGAGTTACCTTTGGGAGAGGAGCAGGATGACTTTTTTCGTAGAAGGTAAATTTTCGGGTTTTTAAAGATAATTTGATAGCAGTCAAGCTAAATTTTGGAAAAAACAGTGAGTGACTGAGTATGGCACTGACTGAGTTTTAGACTGACTAAGTGTGGGTCCAACTAAGCAGTAAGTGTGAGACTGACTCAGTTTGGAACTGACTGTGTGATTGACTGAGGGTATGATTGACTGAGGGTATGTCTGACTGAGTGTTGGACACTGACTGAGAATGAGACTGAATGAGTGTGGGACTGACAAACCGTAAAACTGAGTGAGTGTGGAAAAGACGTAGCGTAAGACTGACTGAGTGTGGAACTGACTGAGTGTGAGATTGATTGAGTGTAAGACTAATTGTGTGAGACGGACTGAGTGTGAGACTGACTAAGTAACAAGTGTAGAACTGACTGAGTGTGGGACTGACTGAGTGTTGGATTGACTGAGTGTGGGACTGTCTGAGTGTAAAACTGACTGAATTGGTTGAGAAACTAAATTTTAAGAGTGAGCTGATTTTAAGTTGGGAAAAATAGAAAGTCTCAATTTTTCAATCTAACATAAACTTTACATTAAAAATGCATTTCCTTCGAAGAGAATGAGTGACCTTTGGCAGAGAAACGGGATGAATTTTTTCGTAGAGGGTAAATTTTCGCTTTTTTTAAGAGGATTTCATAGCAGTCAAGCGTAGTTTTGGAAAAACAGTGGAACATGGGACTGACCGAGTGTTAGACTGACTAAGTGTGGGTCCAACTAAGTTTGAGACTGACTCAGTGTGGGACTAACTGTGCGATTGGCTGATTGAATGTCTAACTGAGTGTTGGAGGCTGACTGAGTATGAAGCTGACTGAGTGTGGAACTGGCTGAATGTGGGACTGACTGAGTTTCAAACTGAATCAGTGTGGAACTGGCTGAATGTGGGACTGACTGAGTTTCAAACTGAATCAGTGTGGGACGGTCTAACTGAATGTAGAACTGACTGAGTGTGGGACTGACTGAGTGTGTAACTGACTGAGTGTGGTACTGACTGAGTTTAAGACTGACTGAGTGTAAGACTGACTGAGTGTGGGACTAACTAAGTGCAGGACTAACTAAGTGCAGGACTGACTAAGTGTAAAACTGACTGAATTACTTTTTAACAGTGAAATGATTTAAGTTGAAAAAAATGCAAAATTTCAAATTTCGCAATCTAACATAAAGTTTACAATAAAAATTAATTTATTTTAGAGGGCTGAACTGCTAAAACAAAATAAAATGGGTTGATCCTATATAACTCCCAATCTAGCATATGATAGAAAAAACACTGTCTTTTTAACCCAACGTGCGATAAAGAAAATGTATTTATTTCTTTTTAAATCATTTTTCTTTCCCCATCAGTCACAAAAAAAAAAACGAAAAACTTTCAACACTTTGTTACAACAATTTATATTGGAAAAAAATGACCAGACACGTTTTGACCATATAAGAAATATAGAAGAGTATATAGAAAATTTAAAATTACATTTTTGTTGCAAAAATATAGAAAATATTTTACAATATAATTTGTTGTTGTTGCACAAAATGTGGCATAGCAAAAAAAAAACAAATATTTATTAAACGTTATAAATAAAAGCTTCACATCTCCTCCTCTATCTCTTCCATATTATCTCCGCATAAAATATTTTCAATAAATTTTCCAAAGCGCATATTACATTTTTCAGAAAAATAAAATAAAAACTCTTCTATATTTACCTGCTACTTGCAATGTTGCATTTCGACTCCGTACCGTTCCGAGCTCGTTTCTTGCCTCACACCAATAAACACCTGAATCACTTTCACGTCGTGAATGCACAACCTACAAATAAATAAAGAAAAAATATTATGAAATAAGCAAAAAAATTATTATTATCCAATTTTTATTACATCCAATAAATCATGGAGCGAGATGCGATGATGATTTTTATCTATTAAAGGAAAGTACTTTCCTGCAATATTATATGTAAGAAAGAAGATATTTTATTACCCGCAAGGATATTGAATAAGGAAGTTTTTTTTGTTGGTATATGAAACAGCCGCACTTATTACGAATTGGCGTTGGAATTTGAAAAGTGCGTAAGTCTGTTTTTGGATTTTTGCTGACTGAAGTAACAAAAAAAAGGAACGGTTTATGCTACAGTGCATTGCAGAATGACCGACTTATTTTGTTTTAAATTCTAATTTGATTTTCGTTGATTATCGAAAGAGTAAAAATCTGTAATCTGTATTCGAAAAAATATAGAACAAGTTGAGGTACGCTTTGCCCTGTCCGACCCATTAATTTAAAAAAAAGCTTTGCTTTGTATTAGACTGATCAGCCTGTTTTTAAATATTTACGTATAGAACTGGTACTTTGACCATGGTACCAATAATTAGAGAAACATGAAGCTGATACTGGCGTGTTTTTTTGCCTATCGAAATTTTTCTTTTTCAAAACAGACTTATGATTTTTGCAAAATTTTGCGATTATGTTAAAGCTTAGACATATATAACTACACAACTATACAAAGCAGCAATACATCATTACATTTATGGCGAAAATGTATTTGGCGAGCTTCAGCTTCTTCTTCTTCTTCAAAAAAAAACTAAAGTTATGGCCATTTCGTGTTAGATTTTTTGTAATATGCGAACTTTTCTTTACATATAAAATAAAATAAAATAAAACAAAACAATTTGAACCAACAAATTTCTAGCTTCGAAGACATAATAATTGAATATTTTTTCGTTGTTGTTGTTGTTCAGAGTTTTATGATTTAATTTAATATTTGCAAAATTCAGCGAAAAATGAGAATATTATATGGAGAAATATTTTATATGTTTTATGACCAACATAATTTGCTTAAAATCATAAAGATTTTACACGCTTGTTTGAGAATAATATAAAAGCTCATATAAAGAAAACTTAATATTCTTTTAAGGGTTACATTAAGGAATTGTTCACTTCAATTGGACTAAATATTAAAACAATTTGATTAATAAATAAAATGACGTATTTGTAAACCACTCACTAAAATAGAACACTTAATTTAAGATTCTTATGAGAAAGTTACTATAGGTATATCTCGATTAAAGCTTTACGAAGAATATTCTCATAAATCGAGTAAATAATGTTTTTATGCTTTCGGATGAAAAATGTTTGTAGTTAAGTTTTTATGTATGTTTATTTTAAAAGCTTATAACTATTATAAAATAACTCAACAGAACACGACGAAATACCAGAAACTTGTTTGACAATTTGTACAAAGCCGATTAGATACCTTCTATAAGCACTTCTTTGATCTCTTTCTTTAATTTAACGATGGATTGAGCTAGATCAGTTATTGTTTTTTAAGGTATAGGTTAATCTTCTTATTTCTAAACAATTAGAGTCAAAAGAGTTGAGACAGTGCCCATATCGTGATAATGGTCTTGATGAGACTTGTATAAAGTAAATAGCCTGGGATATTGTAACATAATCCGTAAGCAAGGCAGCTCCATTGCTGCATTCTTGACTCTTAGACAAGATAAATAGTTTGTCTGTTTCAAGTAAAATGTGGAACAGAAAACCTCTAATATTTTCGCAGGACCAATATTGATGAGATATGACCCGCTTTGACCTAAATTGTTGTTATAATTCGCCGTAACTTACTATCAGAACGATCGCTTTTACTTACTTGCACTAAATTTAGATCATTGAACATTGCTTTTGCAAATTAGATAAGCTATACTTGACGATCATTCATGGTCTAAGTAGGGGACATGATCTTTTAGTCGTAATTTCACGATAGTAAAGATAAACTACGAATAAAAGTGCTAATAATGGTTACCTCCCTTAACCTCACGTATATAGTTATTTGACCACTTACTGATGACTTCAGAGAGATGCGGTTACCAGGAGTATCAAAAACGGTAAAATAACTCAGACACAGATCGCTTGTACCCAAAATTGAGGCCTATAGTTAGTTCGGATGGATGGTAAGGTTAACTTCCACCTAATGCAGTGTCTTTCTGCACGTGAAACGTTTGCAAGCTCGCAATTCGCATCGCTTCAAAATCGCAGAAGGAAAATAGAAACATTGTCTTAATATGTCCTCAAAGCAGAAAACATTGTAAACTACATAACAAGGCAAGTTACAATAAATGTGTGAACAATGAATAATTCTTAAGACTCTTTCCGAAGTAATATACTGGTCGGTGGTCCCGGAGGGACTTTGAGCCTATCAAGTGGGTGCAAACCTCACACTATCGATATTATCATTGTCGGTATAGTACAAATGGTATTTCGTAACTGTGACCCGAGCTTTGTGATACCAAAACGATAAGGCGTATCCATTCTCTCTCACTTGGATCAAGACTTATGTTCAGGTAGGGGTTAAGTATCTATTGGAGTTTAAATGAATACTAAACCATAAATTGGATTTAAAACAAAAAATGTAGAGGCTAGATTAGATAAAATAACAAGCTTTCTGGCAAAGCGAAGTCAAAACTTTCGCAATTGAGAACTTGAGATCTAAACCATATATAATCTGCATTATCTGGGTTCCAAGACATATTGTTGGTATAAAGAATAAAGTGAAATCGAATAACCTAGCTTACATGCCATTTTGTTACCCCAAAACCAGGTTCTGGAAGCCTAGTTATATGTCTGGTATATTGAGCATTTGACGGAAAAATTTAAAGCGATCCAACTCATGAACTTTTATTTCTACTCTTAGACCTGAACAGTGAACAATAAATGTCAAGACTATATATTTAGATTGCTCCCGTCTGATATTTTGAATAACTCTCGTCCCAATAATAATATAAACTTTTTTCTTTTATGTGTAAATACAGAAATGTTAATGGAATTTTAAATTTGCAACTCAAATAAAGAGAATTTTTTTTATTAAAAAAGCCTTTATATCCTATGTGTACCGCACAATAAGAAGTCACAATTGTGTATATGTGCTCATTGCCTCTTCATATAAGTTTATCTGAGATGAAACATAATAAATAATTTCAATAACAGCAAAAAAATATGTTTTTATTTGCATATAAGGCTTTACATATCGCCTAATAAATGCAACAAGGACATATCTACTTTCTATAGAAAAAATGCAAGTTTTCTACGATGTACCAATAGCACAGATAAACTGAATCAGATAAGTCACTAGTTGTAAAACAAATCTGAATTTATAAGCGACCACTCCACAGTGATGACCTCTATTGTATTTATGTTTGTTTCTAATAAGTAATAATGCTTTCAAGCATTCAACTAACTACTAATCTGTTCTAATAGTCTCCGTCTTGGACAATTTTATACTATAGAACAATCGCGCGATTTAATTTCATAAATTTTATCATAAGTATACGAATATAAATTAACAATAATTTTTAGATATGCCGTTATTGCACTTAATCAGAAATGTGAAGATAATTTTAGTATTACAAAAATATTTCAAAAGGATTTAAATTATTAAATTTTATGAAAATTTTTAAAGAAAGGCTTTTCATTTGCGGTATTATTATTTTTTTAAATAACTTATTATTATTATTATCTTATAGCAGGATATATTGCTAACGTTTGGCACCAAAATTTCGACTTGTAAGGGTGAAATGACATAACACTCATAGACATAACGCTTAACCGCTATAACAAGTTTTTTTTTAAGTTGTTTAGAAGGGAAATTTTATCTTTTTTTAGCGGTTTAAGCTTGGTAAAGCATTTGGGCGTTATGTATTTGGGTGTTATGTCCGGTCACCAGTATTTTTTTGAAAAACATTTTGTACATAATAAAATTAATTTTCATTTTCATTTTCCTATATTGTGTCAGAAGATTGCTTCAAAACTCATTGTAATTCTTCTTAACTAAATTTGAATTGAATTCAACCAAAATGCATTCATTCTTGTATATATAAAACTATATTATTATATCCCTTAAGCAATAAATAAAAGCTCTCACATTCCTCAGTTCTTCACCAAAAATTCAAAGGTTTATATTTAATTTAACACATTTAAAATTGGACAAGATCCAGGATTCATATACCCAAATGGTATTTAACTACCTATACGATTTATACAAATTTCTTGTTTTTCATTAGAAAAACATAAAAAATAGAAATAAAATTGTTTAACAGATTTTTACCTTTTTTGTTTTTACTATTCATTAACAAAATCATATTATGGCGTTTGTATGAAAATAGTACAAGCTTTAAATTAAGTCAAATTAGTAAAATTGCCAGGACCATGTTTTTTTCTCATTCATCATATTGCCCTGATTCAGAAAAACAAGAAAAAAGAAGTGTCCGTCCGTTCGCCTGTCCGTCAGCAAAATATTACCTAGAAGAAAGTTGAAGAGGACGGATTGTCACAAAATTTTGTAGGGGTGAGTTTTTAGAAATTTATAGTTCTGGGATTCTATTTGGAGTCTCTAGGTCAAAGGTGAATATCTCATACGAATTTTTTGGTAAAAATGGCCGAAAAATTTGAGCATATAGAGAAACCTTTTTACTTTAGACAGATTTGTCTAACATTTTTTTTTGTGGGTTATAATGGTTCTATACTCTGGAACTGAATTGGTGTCAAGGTCAAAGGGGGAAAGGGCTTCTATACAGTTTTTTTTATGAAAATGGATCTAGTCGTGACATCAAGATATTAGTAAAAGCAGCATCCCAGTTTTACTGCGGGCTCTAGGACCGCTTTTTCGTATTTATTTTTATTAAAATGTAATAAAATAAAATGGAGATGCGAGAATTTATATAAAGGATTTGAGAAAATTTAATTAAAAATATTTCAACAGGTTTATCTATTTTTTTTTGTGAAATTTATGTAATTTTTTTTTAAGAATTATGGGATATTCTCATATAAAAAAAAAACTGTAAATGTATAGACTTCAATATAATATATAGAATACTTTTGTATAGGTAAGAAATCCTATATACAGCATTTGTTTTTATCTACACGATAACAAATATTGAGATAGCTTAAAGCAATAACGTTGTAACTTGTTGAACTTTTAGTGGAACGTTTTGATTTTACATAGATAATAATTTGGAATAAAATTCGTTGAGGTTGAATCATGCAAAAGTATGTCAACTAGGGCTGTTCGATATTTGAAAAAATATCGATATATCGATATTTAAAAAAAAATCGATATTCTTCGATATATGTTGTGGGTTCGAGGCTCGGCAGAGTCAAAAAAATTTCACATCTGGGCTATCACCTTTCATTCGCAGGTGTTATTAAAAAGCGATCGAAGTGGTTTGGAAGTCACCCCATTGATAACCAAAAAATATGGTTAGTGCGAGTTGCTGAATGCTGACAACACTCCACCTTTGATATGGTTATCAATGAAAACCATGGTATCAGACAGAAAAAAGGGTAAAATTGGACCCTATGCTCTCTAACTTTGGAATAAAGAACACGATGGTGATGATTATTTACCTATTAAAAAGAAATTATGATTAAAAAACGATAATATCGAATAAAAATATCGATATCTCTTATACAAAATATCTAAATTGAAATCATCGATATATCGAACAGCCTTAATGTCTACCAAACCAACACTAAACGATTAGAATTATCTCCTCTTGGAAACCCATCTCCTTCAATGTCAATAAAAACAATTGCCTTCTAATATATTCAAAAGCAACAGGTAAATGTTTACTGTGCTGCCTTGCTTTGAATTAAAAAAACACGATGATGATTACTCCTCGTTGAAGTGCTGATATATGCTGATTAGCTGATAAAATCAACTCATCATTTTAATCAAGGAGCAATTGGCGCCATTCAGCAAAAGCTTGCAGGCAAATTTTTGAGTCTCCTCTATGTTTGGCTCTGTTTAAAGTTGTTAATGGACGATTTTCAAGAAGGGAGTTTTCGAGGTCATTACATACAACTTAAAAAAAAAATTAATTTGAACGAAATTTTGAATCATATAACTTTGAAACTAAAAATTTGAAATTAACAGGTGGTGATTTTTCAGATGGAAAATCGTTCATAACATTTTAATAAAATAAAATTATTTTCAGATATCCTACAAAAAACAAATTTTTAATTTACAACGTTATTCCTTGGCTACGTATCGATATATTTTATTTGTCGAATCTTTTCGCAGTACTATAAGAAAGGACATATATGTAGCTTATCCCCAGCTATATAATAGGCTGCACAGTGCACATAGAGAACAAATTATAACATATTTTACTCGCCAACCTGAATATATTTATATAAAATTCTACATATATCCTTTAGTCTTACATACCATAGCCCACATGAAGTCTATACAATATTTTTTTTAATATCAAACCAAAAAAATGTCCTTTTACAACTAAATTGATTTTAAAAAGTCGTCACAAATTTTCTTTTATTATCTAAAAAAAGGACAACTTAAACAAATATTAAAAACAATTTCTGAATTTTTTTCTGTCCTTAAAATATGCGAAAAAATATTTGTTTTAGAGATGCGAGAAATCACGTGTATATAGTAATAATATTGTGGCCAATATTTTGCATATTAAAAAAGATTATAAATATTATGCGAAATATCATTCATTCGCTAAATCTAAATTTAATAAAAGGGTCACTTCTTGTGATCTTGTGACATACCAACCTATATAACTCTTAAACTTCAAAGGCGCGAGTAACAAAGAATTTATTGAAAAATAAAAAAACGGCTTGCAAACCCCAGTAGAATGAAGATATGCCGTATAGAATTTATATATCCTTTGAGGCTTTGAACTATAGAAACCTGAATCTGTGCTGATCTTCGATATATATGTGGGAATTTTTATTAAAGTTTATTAATTTTTTTTTGGTCGCCATTTCAGATTTTTTAAAACATAACGGATTCGAAATCCCTACAACAAAAACTGTGATTTTTGTGCCGTCTTATTATTGTCACCAAATTTTAATAACTTTTTCTTATCGAATATCGAAAAGCAAAACCAAAAAAAAGGTTGTGTCGAGGCTCGGTAGAGTCAACAAAAATTTCAGATCTGGGCTATCACCTTTTATTCGCATGAGTTATTAAAAGCGATCGCAGTGGTTTTAAAGTCACCCCATTGATTACCAAAAAATATGGCAAGAGTGCAAGTTGCTGAAAACACTCCACCTTTGATAATTGGACCCTAGAAATTTTTTCTTATCTTCTACAAATTTATCAAAATTGAAAGATTGAATTTATAAATTTTTTGTCCGCCATATTGAGTCAGCCATTTTCATTCATTTTATTTCAAAATGTTTTTCCAAAATAAGAATCTTTAAAACCCGTATTGTCTACAAATTAACTTGCTTAAACCCGGTATTTTTAATCTTTGACAGCCATATTGAAACCGCCATTTTTAATATTTTAAATTTTTCTTTTCATTTTGACCTTAAGAGTTATAAACTTTATTGAGTCAAAATTGGTTGTAAATTTTTTGATTTATCATTTACATAATAAAAAAAATTGTTACTCCTTAAATTTTATAAAAAGTTAAGCAAATTTTCGCCAGACTAGCGTACGATTTCCTTAAAAAAGGGATTTCTTTCGGATTCGCATGTAATAATTCTTAAACAAAAAAATATTTTAAATATTTTATAATGAAATTTTTATTTTTTTAAATTATTGTTATTAAAGAGATGACATATTATATCTTTGGTTGTGTATACATTGTACACTTTGTGTGGGGTTACTTTTCGCGAATTTTATAGTCTCTCATAAAATGTATAATATATAAAGAACGAGTGCTTACAGCTAAAGCTAACCCTCTATATAAATAAATTGTAAGTTCCAGAACTTTTGTATAAGAATTTACAGAATATTATATTCTTGACACTTTTCTATATAATACAAAATATATTATTACGCGGTGCAACCGCACACAAGAAAATATTATTTATAGCAAAATGAGACCAAGAGTCGTCGAGTGTAGTGCATATATATGTATAAGATCTCATACAACCCCATAAGTGGTCTTTGGGGGTGATTTAAAAGGATATAAAGTTATACATATAAGTTATGTTGGCAAAATGAAAAAGCATATTTATTTAGATATATATGACAATGTTGGATATACATAAGTTCTGCAAATATAAGGGTAACATTCACCATCACATATTATTTGGTTGCCTTTAGGCCAAACATGGAACGTGTTTTTGCAAACATATTGTTCTTTAAAAATATAATATTTTCTTCATACAAATGAGATGTTCTTGTTGACATTATATTATATGTTCTATAGCTAAAGAGCACAATATTGCGAAACATAAATATGTAACATATTTCACATATGTATATAATGAGACATGTTAATCCCTTTGTGTTGTGACAAGTAAAAACAAAATTAGAACAAACCTTGAGGAAAAATAATCCACCAGCTGGTAAAATCATTCGATGACTACTGCCTGGTTCAATTTTTAGCGGTTCACCATCCTTGAACCATTCAATTATTGGCGTTGGATATCCTTCGGCCTTGCAATTCAAGGTGGCCGGATCGTGACGTGGCACCATCACATCTAGGGGATGTTCTGATATTCTTGGATATTCCAGAGCTAGAATAAAGAAATAAATTGTTAAAACTTATTATTTTTTTAAGTTGAAATAAAATTTAATCTTAATTGAAAATTAATTGCAAATTAAATTACATTACATTTAAATTAAATAAATTCTATAATTGAATTTAAATTAAATAAAAATTCATTTGAAATTAATTGAAAATTAAATTAAAATAAATTGAAAAGAAATTAACATTAAATTAAAATTAAATTTAATTTAAATATAAATTAATTTGAAATTAAATTGAAATAAAATCAAAATAAATTTAAATTAAATAAAAATTAAATTGGAATTAAAATTAAAATTAAATTGAAACTAAAATTGAAATTAATTTTAAATAAAAATTGAATTAAAATTTAAATTGAAATAAAATAAAAATAAAATTTAAAATAAATTTAAATTAAATTGAAATCAAATTGAATTTAAATTGCAAATTATATTTAATAAAATTACAATTAAATTGAAATTAAATCAAAATTTAATTTAAATTAAATTGAAATTAAATTGAAATTAAATTGAAATTAAATTGAAATTAAATTGAAATTAAATTGAAATTA
>JANSTW010040571.1:12501-25354 GCA_027564275.1 Diadocidia ferruginosa | reverse complement strand
CCGAAAGTGCCTAGCACCGAAAGTGCCTAGCATCGAAAGTGCCTAGCATTGAGAGTGCCATGAAAAAGACTATCTAATTTTCGACGCTAGGCACTTTCGATGCTAGGCACTTTCGGTGCTAGGCAATTCGATGCTAGGCACTTTCGGTGCTATAAAATTAAAATTGTATGCAGCTTTCAAAGAAGGTATGTGAACATCCTAAAGTATGTCTAGTGGGTGGGAAGAACTTACAATTCCCAATTTTGTAAAGAAAATCTGTCGTACTGATACACCTGCTGCATGAAATGGTTTATGGAACAATACGAGGTAAAGACCACAATGTTCGACTTGCAATTTTGTGACGAAAGACTGTTGTACACCAGATGCGGCATCTTATTCTATTTTTATATTCTAAAATCTAAATTATACCGAAAGTACACTCACTTTGATTAAATAACGATAATTTTACCATGAAAACGAAAATGATGCGAAAATATGACCGCATTATATTAAATCAAACAAAACAAAATTATTATTTAACAATATTTGTTACTCAAATAATAATTTCTTGTTTTTATTTCCTTAAATTGAAACAGGTAACATACTATAAAAAACTGTTTTTTTGTATATGTCATGTAGTTCTGCTGTGTTTATATAAAGGATATATTATTATTTATATTTTAATGTAGCAGCAACTAACTATAAACAATTTTGTTGAATTTAGAATTTACGTTACAAATTAGAAAAAATAATTGTAAAATTGTAAAATAATTTCTCATAAAGAGTCTTACTCGCTTTATTAGCCTTTTTTGCAATAATAAGATAGTCAATAAGAAACATTTTGATCAAATAATATAGTTTTCAGTATTTTTTCTAATTTTAATTAAATATGAACTTAATTATCAAACAAATAAGAAGTTTTGAAGTCGTAATTCATTATGAATTGATAAAAATATTTAATTTTTAATGAAATTAACACAAAATTTTATAAAAAATTTAAATAATTCGGTGAAATCATTAAGTTATTAAAGATTTACAAAAGATTTCGTACAAGTAACTAAATGAATTTATAGAAATGAAAGAGTTTTTCTTGAAATTTCATTAGATTTGATACAAAGCTGCTGCCCTTAGACCCACTCGCCACTATGGTTGCTACTTATATGTATTGAAATATTAATTTACATGCATACTTCTTTATTACACAATTTCTGGTAATTTTTCCACTTTGTTTATAATCAAAACTTGAATCTATTAATAGATTCCCTTTAGAATTTAAAATTATCATAATTTCAAATTATATCCAAATCATGATTGTAGTGATTTACAATTATTTTCAATAATTAAATTCAATTCAATCTTCAGAGGAAATGTTCTTTACACTCAAATACACAACTTTTGTGAACATCTCGGGCCCATTTAGTGCGTGAACTAAAACAAAAAGTCCAAAAAATTCATTTTCGTAACATGAAAACCATTGCAATTAAATTCTCGATCTAATTCCTACGTCGCGATTTGTTTACATTTTCGACTAAAATATCTACTGGTAAGTGAATACTTATTCCAAATAATGTTTGTTAAGAAGCTTGTTTTAACTAAAATAGTTTCTAAAAAAATTCCAACTACTTAATATAATTTCAATATACTATTTTTTCATCGTCAAAAACATATCCCTCTACACAACAACCACCTCGCTATATAAACAAATAAAATCTATTTACTTAACCAACTCACCTGTCTAACTGTCATTATTATTGTAAACACAACTGGACCAAATGTTGCAATTGTATAAAATATAAAAAGTTGACCAACTGCTGAACTTACCGATAAGATCACACAATCAACAATAAACTTGGGGTGCTGTAATAATAAAACGAAATTTGTGTTGTTTATATTTGAAAAACAAAAATGAATTTCCTAGTTTAGGCGACATACTTCTGTGGCAAAGTTTAACGACTCCAAAAAACCACCTTGTATGGACAGTGAGGCGGCTGTAAATAGGGTGCTGAACAAATTGACGCCACACATCATTTGTATTGAGGACATTGAATAGGTTTTGAATAAATCGCCTTGCCAATTCGATGTAAAACTATCGAATGTCATGTATAAAATTAACAACAGAACACCGGTCATTGTGGTTATCGAAGAACCATAAGTACTGCCGTTGGCGCTGCCCATCAAAAAGAATACCATTCCCAATGATATCAGCACTGCTGTCAAGTATTCATAAAATTCATATTTTGTGCGTGAAACAACCTTTCCCATTAGCATAACCGGAATTATTTTACACGATTTTGCCAATACTTGCGTAGGAAAGTTGACAAATTTTAGCGCCTCATATTGAAACCAAGCGCTCATTATATTTGAAAATGATGCAAACGAATATTTGTACATTGGTGCCCGATGACGACTTTGTGGTTTTAGTAATAAATAACCGATAGCTATAACGAATGCTAGTGCCCGATTTGCAAATACCAGAAATTGAGAATCTTTAAAATATGCTTTCTTATCTTCTCCGCTGTGATACTCTTGGGTCATAATTTTCTCTTGCAACAGACCCCACGTTAAGTAAGAGCCCATCAGACCGACAAAACAATAACTTATTACTATGAAATCTTTAACCGCCGTATTATTGATCAGCTTGGCTATGTGAGTAGTGTCAATTCTCTCCAAATCTATTCCGGATAGGCAAAATTTTACCGTTTTCGGTATGAAACCATTGTCTGAAACAGAAGATTTTTTACTTTTAAAATAGTCATGATTAAGATTTTACATTCTAAATGTCTGTGTTCTTACCATTTCTTTCTAAATATTTTGTCTTCTTTGTGTACTGATAGATTAGAATGCCCGGCACAAAAATACACGAGTATCCAAAGCAATTGACCATTAATTTGATCAGCCAACCGTATTCGATGGCATGTTGGTCGATTAACTGCGATAATGTTAGATCCGAATCGGCTCCACCCAACGATAAACGTATAAAATTCGATATAATAAATACACAGCCAAAGGTACCGATAATTATGAAACTGAAATGAAAAACATTGATTAATATTTGCTAGATACCGATAGACATGGCGCCGAGAATTTTAGCAAGTACATTATTTTGTACAAAGTTTTAGGACTTACTCCATCCTAATATGAACTTAATGAATATTGTAATTGGTTCGAGTCTACCAATCGACACAAAAAATAATTTTCATTTTTTTCTGAATCAAGGCGATTCAATAATTGAGAAATTGAACTGTTCCGCATATAGATCAACCGGCCGCATTGCATTTGAATTTGTATAGGTCCCGTTCACGTTGAATTTGACAGAAATAATATCAATGCAACATAAAAAGTGGAGTATTTGTGGTATCAAAACGGCATTTAATGCTAATTTGGATTCTTAGGATCAGCCACTTTTAACCAATACCATCCTATCCTTCCCTATGTATATTTTATGGAAGGGTCTGGACAGACCCAACATTACAAAAGTATAATGTTCATTATATATTCAATAAATTAAGGCCACAGAACAGAATCGGATATAATTTTATTGGTTCAGGACGTTCAGGCTTTAGTACAGAGCAAATCATAATATTATAAGCGGCCGCCTTAAAAATATTGGTTCAATTTTATAAATGAAAAAATGTATCTTACCAAATTATTACATCTGGAACAAAGTTTCCTGCCATATTTACTATAAAGTTCTATATCTTTAATTGATAAAATCGGCAAACTTTATTATTTTGCAATTTTCTAATTTGTTGGCAATTTTTATCTAACTAATGCAAGCAAAGCAAATGAGTTGTTCACAAACGCTTTTCACAATAAATATCGCTGCTTTGGCATTTTTTATCGGCGACGGTTTTTCTGAATACTATTTTAATTTACGATAATAAATATTAGGTATATTACAATTTTATTAAAAAAGTAACCTAATTTCGATAATTAAATTGACCATTTATAAAACCATTGCAAAAAAAACAATAAAAATTCACATAAAAACAAATATTTGTGATGAAAAAAAATTGAAAATGTCAGACTTGCGAGTGTCATCTTTGTTTCGATAGTCGAAATAAGAAATTCGATGTTTTTCTGTCTTGTTTAAATGGGTGCGTTTACTGATGAAAAAATCGATTTTGTTGTGCCGTTTAGTGAAACCTAGAAGTATAAGTACCAGAAGACTGAGTCGCGTCAATAAATCATGTTTATAGAATTTTCAAATCTTGATTTTAATTTTTTTATTTTTTTATGAGTTTCTTTCCATAATTCCTTTGCCATATTATTTCTTTCCGATAAGCCGACTCCGAGTGTCTGTTATAATTAAATCTGAATTATGTTTGCAGCATCATTCGAGATATTTTGTGCGGCAAATGGTTGACCTTCTGCAATGTATTCATTTATAGTTTCATCTTCTAATTGAAAATTTTTTGGATTTCAGACTCTACAAGATAGGCCTTGTCACCTAGTATTTTTTCACCTGCGTAAAAAACTCCGCCACTTTCTAAGACCTTCTTATAAAATGGAGAATTTCTAAATATTCTATTATCGTGCACAGAGTTAGGATAACCAACAAAACAATCCAAATATTTAAGCTTAGTGTCACATGTTGCTTGTAGAGTTACAGATGGAAAACATTTCTTTTTAGTATATGCTTGCTTTTGAGCAGCTGGTGCTTTTATAGGTATATATACGAGGCATCAATCGCGCCAAGCACTCGTTTTAAATTATTTTTTGTTTCGAAAACATTTTTTTATTACGGATTTCTCTTCTTCATTAGTAGGAAATTTTATAATTGTCTTAGCAATTTTTGTCAAAAAAATTATTACTCGAAAGAATATTTTTGGTAATTTTGCTTTCGATAGATCGAACATCTCTCTCCTACAGAAAAATTAACATGGATAATTTACAACCAAATTAACCACCAAAATAAACGACGTTAATTTGTTACCTTTTATATAGTAAATTATCGTTCAAAATAACAACCACCCATTTAAGCCATAATTTGACATTTATGTAATAGAATAATAGAAGGCTAATTAACAAATAAAATAGTTGGACAAAACAAGCAAAAAAGATGCAAATTAAGTATATAAAATTTGTGACCTTTTGGCTTGTTAAAATTAACCACCTATATTGCTTACTTATTTCAATAGCAATCGAGCAAAATACATGTTTTTATTCATTTTTAAAATCTTTCTTTTTTATATAAATATAGGTATTTATTTATTTTGTAAAAAGAAAAAATTATTAAATGTTGTTGATTTCAAACAAAAATAAAGAATAAATATAAATATATTCACTCTATCGGCATACATCCGCCAATCATACTAGAATCGATTGGATACCGATGCCGACATACCGACAACAGCTGCAGTAAACGCACCCAATGTTAGTCTTTAATTTTTTCCTTGCGCTTTCGTCGCCATATTTTTATTTTGTTCATTTTTCTTCATAAAGTTGAAAGCGCAGATTTTTCTCGTCGCATTTAAATTTTAACAAATGGTGGAGAAAGAAGAAACTTCTTCAAAGTTATAAAGTTATAAAAATAATCCGTGAAATTAATTATATTGTTAAAATATATTTGAATAAAACGGAACAATAAATTGGTAAGTTTTTATTAAAATTAGAAAAGGATTATTTTTCCTAAAATGAACTTTTCGATGGCGGAAAAGAAATTTGTTCGTGTAGGCGCGTCTGTGCACACCTTTGTGACCTATAAATTATTATTTATATATTTGTACAAATTTTGCTTCTTAGAATTTACGTACACTTTCCATAGAAATGTGATAAAAATAGTTTCTGAATCATCAAAGAGTTTTTACGTAAAAACTATGAGACCAAGAAAATGCATTAAATTTCACCAGAAAATGGAGTCTCGCCTGCGTTGCGCGTATTATATTCGGACGTGTCAAAAATTAAAAATAAATAATTTACGAAGTGTCCTTGGCATTTTGTAATAATAAATTGTTTATTTTTATCTTCTGTATTTTTTTTGTGGCTGTTGCAGTTGGTTTTAAAATTAAGAAATTCAGTCAGCCACAGCTGTACAAATAGTAATTTAATTAAAAAGAAAATACCTTGCTTGAAGTCAATGTTACTTTCAAATAAGCGAAACTTGTGAGTTTATAATTAAATTGTACACGGAACACGAGATTAAGGTATAATTTTAAGATTTCAACCGAGATTTAAACTGTCTTATAAATTGAGATATAATTATAAATAAAGAAAAAATCAGACCGAGAGCACCTTACGTTTGATTTCAGTCATCTAACTCATATTTTGTAAAATGGGCCACCGTCTCTATATTTAAATAGATTCCAGAGTATGGAACCACTAAAAAAACACATTCCCACCCAAATTTGTTCGAAACTGTCCACTTATGGTCAAAAGTTAAATTGAAAACAAATTTTATATGATCCCCCTAATTCTGAAGTGGACCATTCTATTGGCTTATGAAAAAAATGGGTCTAATACATTTTTCAATAACGGAACAAATTCTGAAAAATTCATAAAATTCGGAAGGACACAAAAAAGTTAATTTTTTCAACAACAGAAATCGATTGGGAGCCCCTCTTCGACCAACAATTTGGCCACATCTGTGCACTGATACAAAACTCCTTGTGTCTGATATTTTTTTTGTTTATGAACAGAGAGACCTACTGACACTTTATTTTCTAGTCTTCTGAATCACGGCATCATAAATCGAAAAAAGCCTAGCAAAACTGGGATGCTGCTTTTACTACACGCCCTAATGTTTGATCTCAGCTGTCTAACTTTCTCTATTAACTCACTCATATTTTGCAAACAAGTTTTATAATCGTCTTCTCTTAAATGGAGACTCCATAAGAAATTCCAGAATATGGGACCACTAAAAACATTATTTCTGAAATCACGGAAATCATTTCGGAAATTAGAAATCATGGGGCAAAATTTTTTCTAGTGGTTTCCCCCTCGCGCAATAGCCATATTTATGGTGATGGGCGGGTTTTACACTATATGAGGATCAGGAACATATCTGTTGATGTCATATAGGTGAACTAAGAGCTTTAAGTAACTTTCGAACCACTGCGATTGCTTTTTTTTAAAACACCTGGGAAAGAAAGGTTATAGTCCAGTTGTGAAAATTGTTTTGATCCTGCCGAGTCTCGAACCCACAACTTCTTGAACACAAAGCTTTGATGTTACCCACTGCTCCATGTTGACTATGCAAAATATTAGGATTCCCTAATTCAGAAATGGACCATCCTAATAGCATACAAAAAAATACGAGTCTAATGAATTTTGATAACAAATTTTGAAAATTTCATAAAATTAGGAAGAATACGAAAAAGATCCTAATTCATTTTTGCATTTTTTAGCCATTTAAAAAAAACGTATGGGAGTCGTTTCCTTCCCTTTGACCGTATATGTAATCATAAACTAAGGGACCTATAAAATCCGTCTATTGGTGCAAAACATTCTTGTGCCTAATATTTCGAGGACAGACAGACCAAAACTAACTGCCGAGGGAACTGCGATTTTATTAGACCTATAAGTGAAAAATTGAAAGATAAAATCATAGTTTCTTTGTTATCTACTTATTTACATATCAAATAGGTCCGAGGGGGTAACTACCTGAAAAAAATGTATCCCACAGACATCCATTTTAAAAAGACTTCCAAAGACCCAGGACTTCCAAAAGACTTCCAAGAATTCCAAAGACTCAAGACTTCCAAGACTTCCAAAAGCCTTCCAAGACATCTATAGTTACCTTTAATTTAAGTAAATCTTGTTTCGTTGGTGCGATCAAAAATTGGATTATGTTAGAATTAGGGGGATTTGTGTTTGTGGAAATTTCTGGAGAGTATGTTAATATGATTATATTTGTGGTGACGATTAGGCTATGTATCCGAGCAATTTGAATTGAGGTTGTGAAAAAAAGAAAAAAATACCTTTTTTATCCGCGCCACTATACAGATTCATTGTTAATTGATTAAGATTTATTATGTATACATTTCTTTTTTATGGTGAATAAAGAATTATTATTATGTTTTTACAAGCAATTCTTGAGATAACAAAAAAGGAAACAAATCAAAATAACACTTTGAATAAGGAATACTTATATGTTCTAAGAAATAACATAAAATTAAATTTTAATTATGTTTGCTTAGACAATATTTTATTTTTATTAAATATACTTACTCAAAGATATTTGTATATTATTTTAAAATAGATTTTAGTTTGGTATAAATATCACCCTTGATAATGTCGGTAGATAACCGACGAACATATTTGGGACAATAAATAAGTATTATTTATATTTGTGAGAAAATAAGGAGTTGTTTATTAAACTAGTTTTATTGTATAATTCTTGATATATTTTTCCAAATTGTTTTCTAATAATAGGTCACATTTTTTTCAGAAATTCCATCACAAAAACAACAAAATTGAAATAAAATAAAATATTAAATTGCTTGGCATAAAGGGAAAATTAAGAAAAGCCGTAGTAAAAATGCATCCAATAAATAAGATTCATTTGAATAATTCAACAAAAATATCGTTAAACGATCGATTTACAATTTTACAAAAGCCAATACATGGTTCATCAGCATCTGGCAGCGGTGCAATGCACTCAGTTCGTCGTAGTCGTAGCCGCTCAAGAAGCGCAAACCGATTTATTCCGGCCGCCAGAAACACAACAGCAACTGTAGCAAAAGCATCAATTCAAAGCCGACGACTGTTGGCCCAACTTGATCAAAACTATACAATGAGAGCAGCTTTAAAAATTAAAAGAGTAATTGTCCAACATTTATACGATCATTTTCCCAAAACTCTTGCAACTAAATGAAACAGCAAATTTAATGAAAAAAAATTAATTAATTTTTGACAATCTTGAAGGATATGCTCTTATAGTAACTCTTAAATATTTGCGATATTGCTGAATGATATTCGGAAAATTTTCACCAACCAAAAAAAAAAACTACTACAAAACCCGTTCACTTATTTCTACTATTTTCTTTTAATGTTTGCAGAAGAGTGTAAGAGCAAATATACCAGCACGTCCACGTATTATGAATAGAAATGGTAATCGTGTTGGCTTAAGAAGAGGTCAAACCGCACTAAGTGTTGGTCAATATGGACGCCTGAGACGCGCCAACAGTATAACAAACATAAGAACGTAAGGGCTGCACATAAATAAATTATAAATAAGAATGTAACAAAAAAAAAGAAAACGAAATCCTAAACCACAACATAAACATCATTTGTGTTTGTCGGTTTTATTTGATTGAATAGGAATGGTTTCAGTTCAACCATCTAAGAAATACACTCCTCTCTGTATAAACAAACATTAACCAACCCCATTTTATTTTGGAATATAATTTTATAGAATGCAAGCAGATTTAGTTGGACATCAAACGTTGTCGCGATCGAATTCGGCCACAAATATCGTTGCTCGGCTTGGATTCCGAGGGCGAGCCACTGGTGGCAGAGGCCGTAATGTTGGCACGGCTTCTCGCCAACGTTTAAATCGATCCAACTTGGGTACGCTAAACCGTTCAAATTCAAGACAAAATTTGTCCAGATCAAATTCCCGACCAGATTTGCGTCGTACCAATTCACAGACAAATTTACGTCGCACAAATTCCCGACAAAATTTGCCATTAAAACGCTCCAACTCTAGACAACGCGCCACTTCAGCTCAACGACCTCGCAACAATTCAGTGCAAAGACCACGTCTGTCACATGCAAATAGTCGAACCAATTTAAATGCACAACAGCAACTACAAGCAAGACGTCTCAATAATAACAGATCGAATTCAAGAGGTCGACAACCAATTCGAAACCGACCAGCATCAGTAAACAGTCGTCTGGGTAACAGGACAAATAATTTAACTGTAGCTCGGCAACAACAACAACGTAATACTGGTAATAATGTTATACGTGGCCGTGTTTTTAAACGACGCAATTCAAATGCTGGCATCGTTAATCGTACTGAAGTTGGAGCAAGGCAACGCTTGGGAAGATCAAGAACAAGGTAATTAAATAATTCTCTATCAGAGAAAATAAATATAATCATAGAGCATCTGTTGACCATTATGAGCAACAAACCAAGGCATTGAAAGTAGTTTTGTTTGTTTTCTTGGTGGGGCAAATCGCGTGATGCAAATGACTTTTAATGTTGAACGCATCCAAATAAATTAAAAACAAAATCGCGTGGGTCTTTAGTCTTTCGCTTTCTTTAATTTTTAACGTTCCCTATGAAAAAGGCTGAGCGCTGCAAACTCCCCGATCAAATGTTGTTCAGGATTTTTTTTTTTGAGAGGGTCACGGGCACTCAGACACCAGTTGTCCATTGTACCCTCCCTCTGTTGCTTTGTTAGCCAGCGTTCCTGCTCCCATTTCTGCCTTGATGGTACAATGATGCATTGAATAAAGTCAAAGTATGGAGGGATCTTATCGGAAGGTATACCTACATCGGGAGACTCCCTTGGTAGGACATTTCCTAATTGACCGAGTCCATTATCATTTCCTTGCCATTGCTTGTTCGCCTTTAACCTGATATACGCCCTTCTTTCTTTTTCCTGTACAAAAAGTTCCAGAGGAACAAGAGAGAGAGCAACACACCTAGAGCGTCTGATGGTGTCGTTCGCATGTCTCGTGATTCCTATTGAGGCCAGCCTCTGAATCCTGGCCAGCCTGGAACAAGAGGTTTCCACTTTAGTCCGCGGCCACCAGACTATAGATGCTGAAATTATGAGTCTGATAATCGAGGTGTACATTCAGTGTATAATTCTCGGTTTCAATCCCCATCGGTTCCCAAAAGCTCTGTATTGAAATTTTAATTGGTTAATCCTCTCACCCTCCGTAAGGGGGCAGTATGACGCAAATTTCTTGAAAAACTTTGTTTAGAGGTTGTTATCCTGCCACCGCCATTTTTGCAGGATATCTGCTTTCCAAAGTGATTTGTTCGTTGTTCCATAATAAAAGAATCTTTCCCAACTTTTGTAACTTTTAGTTATAAATTCAAATACCATTCAAATGACCCTCCGCTTTTCCCTCTCGTAATTTTTTCTCTAAAGTTATTTTTGTTCTTAAACATGATTTTAATTTTTTGTTACTTGATTAAATTCTTCTAAAATTTCTTTATAAACCTCTTGGATTTAATCAAATTTGTCATAGAATTCAAGTTACTGTAGTATAATTGAAATAAAACTAATAAATATTCCTTTCTTCGAAACTGTTACAGATTAGCGCAACCGAATCAACAGCGTACCCGATCAGCATCGCGAGGCCGAAAGAACAATACTTATCGTCAAGGTAACAATCAACACAATCGATCGCGACAACCACAACCAAATAAACAAAACGATAATGTTCGTGGTCGTTCGAGGAGTCGTGGTAGAGGTGGTCGTCCAAATTCAGGTACACATTTTTGATTTCTGATTTTTAACGCCTATCACATTTTGTTGTACGTGCTTCCTGTGGCTTTCTCTACATTAACCGGAGGAATTATTTATATTTTGTAATAAAAAGTGAAATTTTTTTTGATATGCTGCGACAGCAAATTTAGTGTCGCCTCTAAATTTTGTAACTGATAACGCTTTTAAAATCGAAATTAAACATTTAGAATTATTTGCAATTCTAATGATATGTTCAAATTTTCACCGAATTACTAAGTTTGTGGCTGCATCACATCAAAGGAACGGCATTTTCTAGTAGGAAACTTAATAATATTTTTATTCCCAATATTTAGCAAAATCAACAACTACAACAACAAATGTGCCTAAAAAATCAAAGGAGGAATTAGACAAGGAACTGGATCAATATATGGTTAACACAAAGCCAAATAACGATTTGGATTTTTTGATGGGTTGAAATGCAAAAAGGCGAGCTATTGTTAAAAAGCCGACCATTTTCTTTTTTGATTTACTGTGCGGTTGCAACTAAATAATAAGACTTTAAAAATGAATTTTCTATACTATTAAAAACTAAAATTTAATCTAAAAAAATATGCAGAAGTGTTAAGCGAGAATATTTTAACTTTATTTATATGATGACATAAGAAACTTTGTATTTTAAGTTAATCATTGATTGACATCTGAGAAATTGAACTAAAATAATTAAACTTTAAATGTATAATAACTAGGAATGTTGTTTTTTTATTATCATTTCAAAAGGGATCTTTCTGAAAGTGGTATTTGCTAGGAATATTCAAAATGCAGCAGCTATTTGCAATCTTTTAAGGAAGCCTAGCAACGCCTTGATCTCCTTATCGACGACTTGAGCTAGGTCATTCAATACGATATATGATAATGTAATGTAATTTCCGTCGGTCCGATACACTACAATTCTTAAAAATAAATATAACGATCTGAATGTAATTAAGTTTAATAAAACACCATTTAAATCCATTAACTTCATAAAATTTATTTCAACTATTACTTAAAACAATATTTTGAACTATATACTCAATTCGACCAAGCAATTTCCCGATTATTAACAGACTAACTTTTAATCATAAGAGGTCTAAAAATCACCTTTCATTTATAAAATTATACTTAAACTTATCGGCAAAAGTCAAAGCATACTCAACATTTTTGATCTTATATATATTTCATTCCTCTTAAAATGTCCTAAATAAATACTTTTATTCCTTTACGCATCTACCACACTAGAAGAACATTTTGTTGAGCAACATGTTTGCTGGTCTAGAAAAAGTTTTTATAAGCTTTTTTCTGGTTTTTTAAGTTTAAAAATAGATAAAACCATAATCTTTAGAGATTTTTGTAATAATTGATTTTATATTTTTACCTAAACGTTTGGCGAAACATTGAATTGAGAAGTATTAACCCTCTGGTGCATAAGACTGCCTTTAGGCATGGTGAATGCTATTCCTAATAGATCG
>JANSTW010040571.1:0-12491 GCA_027564275.1 Diadocidia ferruginosa | reverse complement strand
AACATTGAATTGAGAAGTATTAACCGTTCTCTACAAATTTCAGTTCAAAGTCAAAATTTTTATAAAAAAGAATAACACCGGAATTTTTTACGTAATACGATTTTTGAAAAAATAAATAAAATAGTTATTTTTGACGAATCGAGTTGGAAATTATTAGTTTTTGCCTAGAAATGTTTTAATTTATATAAAAATCGAGTATTTATTATGGTAGAGTACTTGTATGGTATCTTCCATACAAAAAAAAAAGCCTGATTAAGGCAAAGAAAATTTATTAGTGCACAAATTGTATGTAAATAGTAGATATGCTACGATTTTGAAATTTGCAAATAATATTTTCTATGGTGTTCTTATTATTTTGAATAGAAGTCAGTGGTAAAAGTTTTTTTTTCACACATATCGTGTGGCAATAGTAACATATTATTTTTATATATATTTGAATAACTGTTTTCTTTTGAACATCGCCCCGCTATTTTCGATGTTTTTAATTTTGGTTTAAAATATTTCCTGCTGGGTGGATATTTTACCCACGCGAACGTATGTCGTGTTTAGATACACACCGCATCGCATTTTTGTTTTGTTTGTCCATTTTTTTTGTGGAAATTTTGTGTTGAATTGCAGAAAATACATTGATACAAATGCCATAAAACAATATTACAAATATGAAACAAAATTATATTGCATACATATTTGATGAGGACATTATTTTTGAATTTATCGCAATTTGCATTTTTGCAGTATGAATAATTTATTATAAAAACAAAATTATAATAAAACAAAGTGGTTGAATAATTATATTATATTTATTGAGGGAGCGGTGTTTAAATTGGCAAGTGATGATAATAAATTAAAGGTAATTAATTTGGAAAAACCAATTTCGACGCATATTATAAATTACCTAAGTAACTATCTACATTCTACAATATTTTTGTTTAAAAAAAGCCTACTCAAATAGCTGTAAATCCATATTTTAAATTGAATATGATAAAATGATAAGAACATTTCCAACATAAATCTTTGATAGTCAGTGCGATCTAAATTATAATTTAGATCGCTTTGAAAGTGGACAAAAACAGTTATAAAATAACATTACAAAGCCGGCAATATTGTAGATTATTTAAAAAAACATGTGGTCTTGTGGAATAATTTTTCAATATTACACGTTGATTTTGATTAGCTGCTTTGCATCAGGGATGGACACTATTTTTTAAAATGATAAAATTATAAAAAAATGCAACCGAAACAAAAATTATAACTTGTACTATTTACATACATTATCCATATGGATTTTTTTGTATGTATAGTAAAATGCGAAAACCTAAAATCATAAATACAGTAAAAAAAACTATGCTGTATAGACGAGGATTGAGTTGAGGAGTTATAGTGCGGGAGAGGGAAACTAAGTTTGGATGTGATGAAACGAAATATCAAAAATATAATTATAGGATTATGATTTGGTATCAAATGAAAGGTCTTAAAAATAGAAACAATTTTAGTTCTTGCGATTTTAGTGTATCGCTTCCTATTCTCGTCCCGATTTCACCCCTAAAAAGAAAGTAGGCTAAACTACACTTTAGCGTTTATGGCCTTAGGCGCAAACGGACCCTCCCCAAGCGTCTACCTTTACTTAACACCCACTAAAATTTTTTATCCCTGACCGCCCCCCTACGGACAAATATATGGAAAAATGCATAGAATTAGAAATAACTAGAATGGCAAATACATTTTATTGCTGTGGAATCACTTTTTAGAAAATGGCTGCAAGAAAATCAGGGTTGGATTCCAATATTTTATAGAAAATATTTTATTTATTGGCAGATATATATTTTTTATATCACGACTAAGAAAAACAATTAATTATGATATAAATCTTTGATTTGACAAATATTTTTAAATTAAATATTACATTTGGAAAGGTGTTAAATCAAATAACACGAAATAAATAGCAATAACACAATTAATTTAACTACTTGTTTTTTTTTCGAGAAATATTGAAATTTTAGATGTAAACAAAGCAACACATATTTTATTTTACTTAAATATGAAACGAACTATTTGCAGAATCTTCCTTTCTGTATTTGCATTCCATCACACAAGAGTTCCTAATATTATATCTCTTTAATTTACCATAACTAAATTTAAATATTGCTTTTTATAATTTTTCACCGCGCGCAAATTTTTCCGAAATGTTAAATTATAATTTATAGAAAATGGCCACTTAGATTTTTCACTGAATTTTGATTACACAAAAAATTATTTTTGCAATATATTTAAACACGAAGGAGTGAAGAGTGCGACTATATGCAAAGAGCCAATCCATACTTATTTCTTTATCCATGGAAAAATGCCTCGAAATCTGGAAGCCCCCCCTTCCCCTTCTGAATTTTTACGTTTTTTATCGAACCTTTGAACCTGGTTTCCCCACTAAGGATAAGGTACTTTGCATTATAAGGGAGGACAGGGGGCTTCTGCTAAAAGCGCCGTTAAAGTGCATTTTTGCCGTTTTATCATCAATCATTGAGTGGGTTTAACACTAGATATATTGAGTCGGACTACTCTGACGAGAAAATCAAATCAAACTATAAAATTCAATCCGTTTCCCTGCTTTTTTTATTTGGAAATATTTATCTCGTAATTTTTGACAAAAAAGGTCACAAAGATCACACAATTTTATGTTTTTTGTGTATATGAAGTAAATATACAGTGGCGGACATCTAATTAAGAACGATGAAAAAAAATTATATTTTTTGGAACATCTATCTAAATGATCAAAAAACAAATTAGTTATGAGTTCATATTTGTTGTAGGATTTATTTATAATTAAAAAAACGATGTAAAAATAGTAAAAAAATAAATTAATAAATAATGTTAAGTGCTAAGATTACTTCATGGATTTTTTGTTTTTAGAAAAAGCTAAGTATTTTTCTAGAAGTAACAAAAATTTTCAATGCTGAGCGAAGAAAGGTAAGCTTTGCCCAAGCCGACCCACTAATTTAGTTGAGAATGACTACTTTGAATAAGACCAATTAGCCTGTTTTAAAATAATAACATATAAAAAATGTTATTCATTAATCTCGGCATTCGAACGACAAACCATCGCATGGCTAAATTATACCCATTTATAATAAATAATAATAATTTGTCACTACAACCCGATGAGGGTCTTGGGCTAAACCATTATAAATGTTTAATCTGATTACTAGGTCATCATGACAAACCGTGGAATGTTGTCAGCATCTCGCATCGTTTTTCAAAACACCTGCGAATGAAAGGTGCGATAGCCCAGTTGTGAAAATTTTTTGGCCTTGCCGAGTCCGTACTCGCAACCTCTTGAACACAAAGCCAAGACGCTACTCACTTCTCTATGCTGACTATAATAGTTCATTAGGGTCGGTACTAGGTATATTATGTATTATTAGTAAATTATAAAGCTTTTCGATAAATAATATACGCTTTATCTATGGAAGTATGTAAATTGGTGATTTATAGACGCCTATACTGTTAGTCCGATTTTGCACAAATTTTAAGGATATCATTTTTTTACAAGGAACGTAATCGTGTGAAGTTTCGTTCCGATCGGGTACCTCAAGTATAAAAGTTAGAAATTCGTCGAACATTTCTTATTTTGATAACATTTTTGTTTGGAATTTTATTGTCTTTTTTGATTAATTTATAAAAAAAATCAATTTTAAAGATTATATACAGCTTATATAAAGATAGTTATATTCAACAAAATATATTCAGCAATTGATTCATGTAGAAGAAATTGCACATTGGTAACGTTTATTTAATGTTATTTCGATCGGATTACACTATCGAGTACCTCCAGTACAAAAGATATCAGTTTAAAAAACATTAGGTAATTCTTATTTTCATAAAATTTTGTTTAAACTTTTGTTGTCTGTATTGATTATTTGATAAAAAAAATCAATTTTAAAGTTACAGCTTATCTTAAGTTTTATTTTTATTTTTCAACAATATTTATTCAAGAATTAATTTATGAAGAAAAAAATTGAACATTTGATCTGTATGTCCGTATACAATAACAATAGACCGATATCTCAATTATATGTTTAAATTATTACGGAATGTGATGCAAGGCCAGAAATCTGAACCGCACTTTTGATCTTTTTTATAACCGCCACAATTTTAAACATCGAGTATTTCATTCCTGGGCGTAGCAACGCACGCCGGGTACCGCAGCTATAGTGTTATATAAAAAGTTAATTTTATTGCTTAAAATTAAACAATTATTGGATTGATTAAATATTACATGATTTATCCGTTGCAGTGGTGGATATTATATTCTATTTCATATAATATATATTATGATTTAGTAAGTGCTTTGTAAATTATATTTTAGTACCTGGCACCATTAAACGACGTGCTTTATAATGTACATATATATAATAATACGCTTTTATGGATATTAATAGTCAATAATAATATATAGAGAGGAGTTTAGTAGCGCGTATATTATGTATAGTAAACTATAAAATTATTTATTATGTATGACAATGCGGTATTTAGTTTCATTACCCATATTTAGGATTTTAACCACAAATAAAATAAATACCAATTTTAAGATTGAAGTAAATGTATATAATAAGGAAAATATATTTAGAAATATGAAAGTAATTAATTTCAAGGTTCGAAACGTATAAAGTCAATAATTAAAATATATCTAACGTTTTTTTTACACAAACATATCGTTATAGTCTATAATATTGACAATATAGAGAGTTCCTCATATATAATGTAAGCCTCATTATCCTTTTCACTGATATATGATCACCAAACGTAATTTCATTTCATTTAATTTATTTTAAAAAAATAAACATACAAAAAGATAATGGAAATATAGATATGTCTGATAGCTAAAAAAGCTTCCACGGACAAAAATATCGCCATAGCAAAGAAAATTTATAATATATTATAGATTTTCTTTGGCCATAGTCTGAGTCGGTTGCTATGTAAAGTTAAATTTGATCGTGGAGACGTTAAAAAGGAAATGTAGCTAATTATTACATATTACCAAAAATTCAATATTAATCATATTTTAATGTAAAAAATAAAATAAAAATACAGAATACAAATCTCGCCTCTACTAATCATCTACAAATCAGAAAATAATAAATCTTGTAATGATTATAAATTGCATTCGTGTACAACACGACCCCTTCAGAAACAAGATGAGTTCTAGAATGAAAACGAACAAATTAGACTACCAGACCCAGCCTCAAAACTTTCCAGCGTGAGTTGCTGACAACATCATTTCGCAATTGATACTGTCTTCAATGAAACCATGGTATGAGATAGAATAAAATGGTTCCAATATAATATTCCATCGCATTGGAGTAAAAGACACGTCTATGATGATGACTTTAATATTCATATCAATCTTGCATTCGATCAATACAGTGGCGTATGTAGAAATGATCAATGGGGGAGGGGAGGGGGTTCCACTCGCATTAAACCAACTAACCATTTAGTCTATATCTTCAGACATACAGCTAACATAGTAAATATTTTTGTTAATACTTTAGGGTTTAGGTAGATAATTATGGAATTAATAAGCTACAATTGCCGCGCAGCGAACTTTTTTGTTAAATAATTACAAAAACACAAAAATGTATACTTGGATTTTGCTAATAAAAGATTACATTATCGTACAAAATGATCTCGATTTGCAATTGGAGGAGTAAGGATTACAAGCGGGCTCAAAGGGGTAAAATACTAAATACACCACTGATTATATCTAAGTTAAACTAAAACTATATATGACCCGTTGAGAATGAAATATGATGTATATTATATATTATATGTATATAGGTACTGTCCTACTTTTTACTAAAAAGTTTAAAAATGTCTAATTTTACATTGAAAAGTTTTGATATTTTTTAAACAATCATGTTTTTCCTATTTTTTTTGGTTCCGTACGAAATACGTAAATCAAAAGTTTGTTTTGTAAATGGTGTTATAAAATTACTATACTTATAGTACTCACGTTATAATAATTTGTTAAATAATTTAAATTAGAAAATAATACTTATATAACTCTAATATATATATAATCCTATAACTATACCAATGTTAAAATTTTAACGATTATTATGAATGGTGTATAAATATTTTATATACAATTTTACGTAAAAATTTTCTTATGCGCTTCAGCGTATTTTTACATTCTATTTGCAAATTACATGTATAGTTTTTGCTTGCGAGCTTACACTTCAATTACATTTTCTTATTGACTTGATATAATAAAATAAAATAAGCTCGGCGTACCTCAAGGCACTGTTTTAGGACCGTTGCTCTTCATCTTGTACATCAATGATATAATCGAAATATTCAAATACTATGTGATATAAAATTCACCTTCTTTACCCATTCTTAAACGTTCGACTTCCAGTTGAGCCTAGAGTTCAGAATTAAAGCCAGATACTTAGTCTTTGGGGTTAGTCAGTGTGGAACCACTTAATTGGAGAAAATTTTATAGCCTATAACTTATGAATGGAATCCAATATCGTAAATATTATCCAATATCGTAAATATTACAGTTTGTGATGTTGTCTGAAAAGTAAAAAAAACTACCAAATTTGGTCCCAAAAACCGATAAAAACCCGGGTTCCAATGATCAAATTTTTTGGGACTTTTTTTGTGAGATACTGGTACCAAAACACATCAAAAAAATCAAGAGTAGCTTTGTTGGGAATTTTTGCACTTTTCCCGTACAAATAATTGTATCTTTCCTAGTCCTTTTGTCAACAAGACCCGCAAAAGCAGAGTCCTCGGCATAAATATCATTAATGGCAGATAAGCAGAAACCAGACAGCAGGACGACAAAATCCTTCGCATAAGGAACTGATATGACACTTAATTTTATATATCCGAAAAAATTTGTCCATGACCACAAGCCCTACTGTAACCTTTTTAGCTTTCATAACTATTAAAAAACCCACTCAACTAGCTTGGATTAATACAGATGTAAATACAGTTACAATAATCCAGTACGTTTCTGAGCTAACTTGACAGCTTGAAGAACGCTTTTGATATTACTTGAAAATTATTAAAAGTTCATGGAAGAATTTTGTCCAATTAACAAAGATTTAAATAATATTTCTAAATGGTTAAAGATTAATAAGAAGATAATACAAATTATATAATCGAAAAAGATAACGAAATTATAGAAAGAGTAACGATAGATTCATAACAATACATTTTAAGAAACATATAGCCAACATAACAAAAAAAGTATCCAGTAAAATCTACTTCCTATTTATAGTAAGCAAAAATGATCAAAAAATACTAGGCTAACCTTCTGCTTATCAATCGATAGTCGCCCCTCATTTTGATTATTGCTCATCGATTTTATTATTGTGTTCTGATCGTGATATTAGTAAGCTCCAAGTATTACAAAACAAAGTAATGCGCTTTATCCTTAACTGTGGTAGACGCACAACTAGTCAGGATTTATTAAAACCCTCGGATGGATAGATATCAAACAAAGATTAAATTTGAATGTGATTTAAACAGTGTACAAAATGAAACATCATCTATTGCCAAAATATTTATCTCGGAACTTAACGTGAGGCTATGATATCCACAATTTAAGAAGTAAAAACAACATTATAGACTACCAACATTTACAAAAAACGTTTCGCAAAATAATTTGTTCTACAAAGAAGTGCAATTGTTTAACTTGTTACCGGAATCAATAAAAAATTATATATACTTATAATATTATTTCAGTTTCTTCAAACACCATCAGATAGATAATACTGTTCGTGGAAACCTACAGTTAAGATGATAGTTGCGATGATGAAATAATAATAATAAATTGCTATAGAACAATCTTCAAAGCTTTGCGGTTATCTTCAATAAATAATTAAAATTCTTATCTAAATTTCAGTTTGTTGCGTGTAAAATACAATATGGCGAATTCCACTTTTCTGGCATCAAAAATACAAATTTTGTCTGACAAATTTATTGAAGATGGTGAACTCATTGAATCAACTGATGAATCGGAAAGAATGTCCGTTGCATCATCAACCTCATCAAGGTTGTCGAAACACTCAATACGATCTACAAAAAATGGTAGTAAATTTAACGGAAGTCCATTGAAGCGAAGTAGTAGTAATAATTATAATGGCAATGCTACCGAAGATAATGAAGGTAAGTTATTAATTATTATATACTTTATATTAACTTTTTTAGTTTATTACTTTTTTTATTTTATATATTTTTTTTTATAATAAAATAAATTCATATTTATTTTTTATCAAACCGACACATTTCATATCACAAAAAAAAAATCACAATTATTCTTCCATTCACTATTATTTACTCGATATCACTTTTTTCGTTTCATTTCATTTTCAATTTATTTAAAAATAGTCGGGTGAGTGTTATTGAACTAAAATATTGTTTTCTCATTAAGAGGGAAGTACGGTGAGATTGCCGAAACTGAGGTTCCATATTTCACTTTTTTCATTAAATTTAGCATTTGAGATACTTCGGTCTTAAATCTATCTTAAAATCTGATGATCAAACCGAGTCATCATTTTATATTAGTGATTTGGTACGTTTTTTTATATGCAATTTCGAAGGATATCGGTTTAAAGATTTGAATAATTATAACTTCGATAGTTTTTTTTTGTGATTTTCCGGCGGTATATTGAATATTTTGTGGGATTAAAAATAAATTTGATTAATTAAACAGAGTACAAAAATCAATTCGATATTTTCAGCAGATTCTAATAGTGATGGCGGGCAATGCGTAAATGGCATAGAATATAAGAGAAAAAAATCTGCCGAAAATGTACTTATTCCGTTCAAAATGGATTTTATCGAAAATAAACGCAAAAAAGTTCCTTCTACACAAATTAACTGTGCCGATGACGGGGAAAATTGGGATGACGAAGAAAATGACGATAATATTAAAGCAAACATAAATCCTTTTTCTGACATTGCCGAGTTTTCGGCAGATGAAAATAAATCAAATGTTGGTCGATCTAACAAAGTAAATAATTTTGATTGCAAAGACACTTCGGGATATTCTTCATCGAAAAGTAATGGAAATGCTAATGGTAATAAGTTTAAGCGAACCCTAACCACTGGAAATCCTTTTTCTGATATGAATTTTTCTGATTCAAATAATTGTGGCAAACAAAATAGTTGGGATAGCAATGGCAATAAGTTTAATCGAAGCAAAAAAACTGTAAATCCTGTTTCTGATACAAATAAATCAAACGTCTACAAAAATATGTCTGGCCCTTGGAATAATAATAGAAATGCTAATGGACATGTATTTAAGCGACAACAAACTTCAGGAAATTCTTTTTCTGATACGAATTTTTCTGATAATTCAAATGTCTGTAAAAATATTTCTGGTAAAGTGGGTAATTGGGGCAGCAATAGAAACACTAACGGAAACATTAAATTTAAGCAAAACCAAACTGTAGGAAATTCTTTCGATAATGCGAATCGTTCTAATGTAAGCAATACCGACGATAATTGGGATAGTGATGGAAATGATGGCGATTGTTCAGTTAAAATAAATAATTCAAATTTGTGTAATAGAGAAAATGACAATAAGAGGAACCAATCAGTAGTAAATCCATTTTCTGATATGAATTTTTCTAATGATAATAAACCAAATGTCTGTCAGAATATTTCCATAAAAAACAATAACTGGGCCAATAAGGGAAATGCTAATGGTAATCAAAATGCAGGCAATTCTTGCTACAATAAAAATCAGTTGAAAGTTGTCAATAAATCAAATGTAAATGATGATGGTGATAACTGGGATAGTGACGATAATGAAACAGATAAGAGCATCCCAAAAGCAATAAATCCTTTTGAAGATATGGATTTTTCGATAGATGTAAAACCACCGAACAATTATAAGAGTTGGAATAATAATGGAAACAAAAATGACAATTTTAAAGCAGCTCAGCGAAAGAGTCCGGTAGAAGGAAGCAATTACACTACTTCTACAGCCAATGATAATTGGGATAGTGATGGAAATGATGGCGATTGTTCAGTTAAAGTAAATAATTCAAATTCGTGTCATAGAGTAACTAACAATAACAGGAACCAATCAGGTGGAAAGCCATTTTCTGATATGAATTTTTCTAATGAAAATAAACCAAATAGCAGTCAGAATATTTCTGCCAAAAAAAATAACTGGGACAATGGGGCAAATGCTAACGGTAAACAAAATGCAGGCAATTCTTTGTGCAATCAAAATCAATTGAAAGTTGTCAATAAAACTATAAATATTAGCAATGACGATGGTGATAATTGGGATAGTGATGATAATGACGTAGAGAAGAGCATCCCAAAAACAATAAATCCTTTTGAAGATATGGATTTTTCGGCAGATGTTAAACCATCGAACAAGTGTAATAGTCGGAATAATAATGAAAATACAAATTTTAAAACAGCTCAAAATACGAGCAATCATAATATTTCTGAAATAAAAGATAATTGGGATGATGACGGGAATGACAATAAGCAGAGATCTGACCGCGATTCTATCCTAAAAGCGAGTATTCCGAAAACGTCAAATAAGAATGATGATGAAGATAATTGGGATAGTGATGAGGAGGAACATGACGATTCTACAGATTTTAAAAGAAAATCTGCAGGAAATCCTTTTGAAAATATGGATATTTTGGAAGATGCAAGCAAATCTGTTAGCCAGAAAAATTCCGACAATGGTTCGGATTGGGACAGTAACCATAATACAGACCGTTCATTTTCGAAAAATAATTCTTGTCCAGTTGATGTTTTTAAAAATGAAGGTGAGTTCGATAAGGAAATTTCGAAAAAGTTGCCAGAATTCGATGATTATTATGATGAAAACGAAATGTTATATGTACGAGGCAATTCTCCGCCACCTCGACCGGTAATAATTGCTACGTATGATTCAGCATCGTCAGATGGAAGTATTCATTCTGTAAAAGGAAATTATACCAGAAATTGGAAAAATCAAACCAAAAATTACAATCAATCTTTTCAAGCGAATTTCGGAAATAAAAATAGAAACAATATGAATGGTCCCAGATTACAATTATGTAAATTTTATGCTTTGGGAAATTGTTTCAAAGGTGATGATTGTATTTTTATGCATTCTGCGTTTCCGTGTAAATATTATTACTTGGGTTTTGAGCATCCAGAAAATGCAGATAAATGCAAATTTCTACACGGAGATCCGCTGAGTCATCAGCTAAGGGACGCTCTGCTTAATCATCTTGAAAGAGCCCCAAGTACAATACTTGGTGATTTTCCTCGTATGGATAAACAAAAGTACTTGGAATTATTTAATAGTCAAAATGATAAATTAACCAACAGTGGACGAGAAAGTTCTGAGATAAATTGGAAAACTTCATCGTCTATGAGAGAAGGTCTGAATCCACCGGCAAGATGGTCTAATTCATCTTCAAATGAATGTCTCAATCCTAGCAATAATAATAATAATGGTGACATCGAAAAACTTTTAGGCGTTTTATCACAACAACAAATCGACAGCCTTATAGCAAATGGAACGACACGTTTAGAACAATTGACTGTATTTCAATTAAATCAATTTGGACTAAAAATTTCGCAAATTCTGGAACTACAACAGAAAACATTGACATCTGTTTTAATTCAAAATGAACATCCCACAGTCTTATATGATGATCCAAATAATATATTTAACGATACAAAGGCGATTAATAATAAGACTCATAATAAGGTTCAAAATTCATTTTCAAGAAACGATAGACTTTCGGATAATGAAAATCCTTTCCAAAATACAAAGACGTCGCTTAATAACAACAATGAGAATTTTTGTCGATCTTCAAGCAACCATTTCTCAAATTCGTTAAGGTAATATCTATGACCATTGTCTTTTTATATAAATTCAAATAATGAAAATTGGGTCAAACATTGAATTTTCTATACATATTTAGCATCCCAAAGATGTCGCTACTGAAAATTGCTCTTATTATTTGACTATATTATATAAAAAGACAATTAATGGTATGACAAATAATTTATTAATTTTTTCTCACTCGAATTTTAAACAGCAATTGCAGTGCCATTAAAGATAATGATTTGATGCTATTTCCACCGCCAATTCCCGTACCATCAATGCAACATGATGTCAATACAACCGATGAAGATTCATCATTATTTCCGGCAACCGCAATCATTTCAGATGTTGATCATCGTTTTGATTATGTAAAATTTATTGGCAAACTTACGGCAAATTCAACAGTCACAAATTCAGCATTCAGTTGTGAGTCTACGACCCGTTTTTTTTTTTTAAATAAACTAACTGCTGATGATTCCCCGAAAGTAAATAATTTATTTGGGGGCTGAAGTGTAGAATTCCCTCTTGGATCTTCTTAAACATTTTTGAGAAGATAGGGGGTTTCCCTGAACAACGTAGTTTGTTTTTGAAGTTTTAAAATATATATATATATAAAGGGTGATTTTTTAAG
>JANSTW010040560.1:0-14622 GCA_027564275.1 Diadocidia ferruginosa | reverse complement strand
TTGCAATACGAAGTGTGTACAGAATATGCAAAATTTATTAACAAAATATTGAAATAATATTGAATATACTTTAATAGATTCCCAATTTTAAAAAGTGTGTAAAACCAATTTATAGAGAAAAATATATTTTTTTTAAATGTAAACAAAACACCTACAAATTTTTTCATATAATATTTGAGGTTATGTGGTTTGTTGTACTACTACTATAGTAAAAAATGTTCTCAACACAAAATATCTGCAACAAATTTTCAAAAATAAGTTAGAAGTTCGTGTGGCTAAATGTGATGTAATCGTCAGTATGTTAGAAATAGGATTGTACAGACAAAAAAATATTCCACTTTTTCCTATTTTATATGTTAGAAAACCCAAAAAGAAGTAAAGAAAAATACATGTATGACTTTTTATTAAAACGGCCAGAACTTCAATTATTTAGATCTTAAGGATTTTAATTTTTCAAAATGTCCCCGATCCATTGTATGCCTAGTGGGTTCGTTTTACTACATTTTATCATTGTGACCAACGTAAAAAACCAAAAACAAAAAAATATGTAGGTAATTTTTTTTAAATAAAATATATTCACAACAGAGTATAAATCCCGTTAGGAAAAAATCCACACTGTCCCCGTTTTTGGGCGGCAGTTTTAAATGTTGTTTATTAAAACTGATTTTGGGGTTCTTATTTTAAAATTTAAAAAAATATATATTCTTGGTGTAGCTCACAATAAAATTAAAATATTTGTTTAAAATTGTCAAATGAGTCGTCACGATATTTGAGTTATTTCAACAGATTGTGATTTTAAATAATAATAATAATTTTCCAATACAACCCCTATTTGTAGTCATACACTTAAGTCCTCTTCTATTATTGTTTTTAATTTAATTCTTTGATTTGTTTAATTGTTTATAACTGGGCTTTCTTTTAACTGTCGCTTTCATGTTATTTTTGAATGATTGACTTTTTGTTAACTTATCACACCGGAGGATTCGATAATAATTGAATGCTTAACATATTTTTTGAATAAAAGTAAGTATTGTTCTTTCTGTTTAAATAAAAATGTCTTAGAATAATGTCATTAAATAATTATCGATTGACTGACGCTGCTTTGTAAAATTTGTTCATTAATTAATAAAATTATTCAATTCTGTTTGGCCCATTCGATAAATACGACAAATGAAATAAATTATATTTGTGAAAAATGCTTCAGTTATATTGCTGGCAAATAAATGCCCATGTCTGTTAAATCGTAAAATTAAAACTTGTTTTATTAAGCGAAAAAAAATCCGACTCTGTCGCCAACACGACTCATAAATTAATTTGATTTAACATAAAGGTGAAGTATTTATAAAAAGTGACCAAACAGTGTCAATATAAAGTACCCTTTTTAAAATGGTTCTTGAAAATTTTCCGAGACTCAAATTCAGTCTTTTCTTAAAAATTATTCTGTCGTTTTTTTGTTCTCAGAGCAATTTGAATGTGACATATGAATATTATCGCCTCAAAGAAAAAATACCTCATGAATTATCTCTCTCCACAGAATATCACCTGAGCAATAAATATTTTATTCAAAATTATATTTTTTAATTGGAAAATGATTGCTTTCTAAAAATGATAGCCTAGTTTGATAATTCCTAGAAGCGAAAATTTCCTAAAGCAATAATTCGTGAGCGGTATTTTCTCTGAGCCGACAATATTCATCTCACACGATTTGAAGTGTCAATTTTTCAAATCAGTCACCATATAATATTTTTGGATAAAAATGTAAAATTAATATTTAACTATAAAATAGGCTTTTGTGTGTAAATAACAATAATATCCTTTAAAATTATCTAAAAAGTAAACGTATCGTATTTTAAAAATACTCATAATAATAATTCCTTAGAGAATAAAGTACAAATTGCGCTTCTTAGCTTAGCTTATAATATGTGGAGAGTAAAATATTAAAAAAAAACATATTGTTCATATACAGAGAGGAGCCTAAATGTCTGGCTCAACAAATGACGCAGGAAAAAGACCGATTTTACCGGTTCGTGAATGGGTGCCTTTGTACCAGCCATTGTCACGTTTCTTATGCACAAAAACAACATCGCCTACATTCAATTCTAATTCATACTCACCGTTCGGGGGATACGATACGATGCAGCGAAATCTGAAAGGAAAAATTTGAGAAAAATTATCAAATGAACTAAAAGATAAAAAGGACTGTCTCGCCTTACCTCTCATTGTGTGCATACGTTTTATTTGGATTTTTAGCCGTTGTATTGTTGATCAAAATTTGTGATGAAATGGTTGCTGCGTCTAAACTTTGAGATTTCCTATGATATGCTGTTGATGCACTGGGCGGATTTGCCATCGATTTTGGTGATACATTAACAGCAGACGAATGACCGTCAGCCGGCATAATGCCGCGTAGACGATGATTTGTGTCTAAACTATTTCGAATTCTAACAAACAAATCAATTAAAACATCTCGAAATTTAAATGTCAAGTACTACTGAGCCTTACCCTTGAAGCGTTGGTCGCTCTTTCGGTCCCTTGACTCGCTGTGATCCAAACATATAAGATGATTGATCGGCCGTCGGATTGTTTAGATCTAGCGGAAGGCTTTGTAATAACTGACTGGGACAAGAACCCGAACGAACGTGGACAGGATGCGAAGATATGTGAGCGTTACGCATAGCGGCCGTTGACAATGGTGCCACCGTAGCCGATGAGGATGGACATGTTGTATCCTCAAAAACTGGATTGTCCATCGAATAGGCTGATGAATTAGGTGATTTTGATCGCTTGATGTAGGTTAATCTCTTCATAATGCCAACGGCTGAGGATTCTTTTTTGTCTTTAGTTGAATGATTTTGTGCATCTGAAAACATTAAGACATTTTTATTGGATGATAAAGTCATTGAAACGTAATAGGCAAATCATGGAAAAGTCTAGCGAAGTCATAATAAAGTTATAAAGAGTCATAGAAAGTAATAAAAAGTCATAAGAAAGTAATAAAGTCATTGGAAAGTCATCTCCAAGTCGTAGACAATCATGGACTAGTCACAAGTCAAAGAAAAGTCATAGTCAAACATAGCGAAGTCATCTGGGAAATAATTGGAATGTAAAATACAAATCATGAAGTCATAGCATAGTAAGTCATATATAATCATAGCAAAGTCATCGGGGAAGTTACTGACATGACATTAGGCATAGCCAATCATAGCGAAGTCATAAGAAAATCAATGAAAAGTCATAGGCAATTATAGAAAAGTCATAGCAAATAATAGGCAAGACATAAAAGTCATAGCCAATCATAACGAAGTCATAACAAAGTCATAAAAAAGTCATAGGAAAAATACAAGCATAGACAATAGACAAGTCATGGAAAACATAATATGGAAGTCGTTGAAAAGTTATGTGAAGCGATTTTGAAGACATTACTAGGAAATCCGAATTCCCATGAAAGTCATTTTGATTAATTTTGAAAATATTTGATTAATTTTGAAAATAAATTAAATCCAATTGTTTCTAAAACTACTTCTAAAACCCTGAAATTAGAATTCTGCAACCATATACTACTCCATTACCATTTGAATGTGATTTTCGGTTGAAAAAAGCGTCGACATGTTGACCCAATGGCTTTGACCAAACCGAACCAACGGTCGTCGTACTTATTGGATTCGTTGAACTTCTTGGTGGCAGTTCAGGTGGTGGAATTTGTGGAGTATTATTTTGATTTGGCGTCGTCGTCGCCGTTGTTGTCGTGGAATTATTTGACGCCTTTTGTGGCTGCTGTTGTTGTGGACTTTGTGCATCTTGATTATTAGATTGTTGTTGATGCTGCTGTTGTTGACTCTGTCGTTTCAAATTGGAAATTTGATTATTCTCACGATGATTATTGCGCAACGGTGCTACATAGTTGCCGGGAAATACGCCCGACTTTTGACCACGATTTGTTCCCTTAAACCAACCGTCTTGACATCGTTCCGTCACAAAATAAACGGCTAAAAGAAATTAATATTTAATATCATTCAGCGTCTTTGTCACACAGAAAAACTTTAAACTTACATCCTTTTTTCAATTCCAGCTCGTCGGATTTTTGTGGTTTGTATGGGTACAGGGCGACATAGGTGGCCGGTAAATTCGGAACATAATTCAAATTGCTGGAATTGTGTTTACTTTTGGTTATATTATGGACAGCAGCAGCCGACGAGGTTTCGCCATGTGTTCGATTTAATTTAATGGCCGCCGTGCTATTGGTCTGCTTTTGTTCAGCCGAAGCAGATGGTTCGGGTGCACTTAGTATTTCGGCTGAGTGACTGCAAAAAAACATAATTAATAATGAATAAAGTTGTTGAATATTCTCTCTCGCGACTAACGTAAATAATTAGAAGTCTTGAAACATCTCTTTGGAAGTCTGTTGAGAGTTTTTTTTTAGGTTTTTTGGAAGTAGAAAGATTTATGAAAATGAAGCCTTTTGAAGTGTCTTCGAAGTCTTGAAATATATTTGGAAATCTTAAGTCTTTTGCAAGATTTGAAAGTCTTGCAAATCTTGAAGTCTTAAATACTTTAAAGTATTGAAAGTTTTTTGGAAAATTGGAAAGTCTTTGGGGATCTTGAAAGATTTTGGGAAACCTGTAAAGTCTTGAAAGATTTGAAAGTCTTGGAAGTCTTATAAGTCTTCAGGATTTTTGAATACCTTAAGTCTTTTGGAAGTCTTAGAAGATTTGAGAGTGTTGGAAGTCCTTGAAGCTTTGGCAGTCTTAGAAGCCTTAAAAGTCTTCAAGGTCTTGAAAGAATTATGAAAATCTTCAGTCTTTTGGAAGTCTTAGAAGATTAGAAGCCTTGGAAGTTTTTTAGAAGTCTGGAAAACCTTATGAGTTTTCAAGGTCTTCAAGAGAATGGACATCTTAGAAGTCTTGTGGAAGATTTGAAAGTCTTGGAAGTCTAAGTCTTTTGGAAGTCTTAAAAGTCAGATAGACAACCCCACGTGTACCTCCTTACCATCTTCGCGAGTTATCTTAAAAATCTGCTCCATCTTACCGATTTGCTTGTTGTAAACTAGAATTTTTGTTGGCGACCGTTAGTGCAGTCATTGAATGTCTTTTATCTCTTTGTTGTTGTTGTTCCTTAGGCTTTGTAACGGCTGGAGTATTTTGTTGTTGATTTTGTAAATTATTTATCGGACTACTTGGTGTACTTGAATTTGAACTACTAGTATTGCTGGACGTACTTGAATTTGGACTTGTGGTTACGGTTGAACTCGACGAATCTGTCGATGAATTTTGTTGCTCAACTGCAGTGCCGTGCTGTTGCAGCAGCAATTGATGCGGATGATGATGATGATGGGACGGTGGTGTTGGTGGTACGCTACGCGTTGAAATGGCAAATTGAAGACTGAAGAATAAAAATTAGAAAATTGTGAACATTTAGAATTTAATAAAATTACCATTTGGCTGACATTTCCATAATTTGCTTGGCCAGCGAATTCATTTCGACAAAAGCAATCGGAAATATTCCGATGCAATCGCCAATGCGACCTTCGGCCCAATTATGATCGACACGCCGAAATACGTTAATAATAGCACCCTTCTTAAATGTCAAACAACCCTCCTCTTCGTTTGGACCCATTCGAAAGTCGTATAAGGCTTTGCATTGTGGCTGTGGCAGCGGTACGATAACCTGAACATGATTTATCGGAAACACTCCCTCACGTCCGTTTATCTCACCGACAAACCAATTTAAATCAATTCTCTTTCGTAGCATTATCATCTCGCCCTTCTTAAAGCTAATGTCCCTGAGAAAATAGAAATTAAATGTTAATTTCTCCTAAATCTAGTCAGCCCCACCCATCAGCGAGCGGCTTACCCATTTTCTTTTGATATAAAGTCGTAAAGTGCCTTAGCATGTGGCAGGCTCAATTTGGATGGATTTGGCATTGATAATGACGTTGGTTTTGTAGAAAAATGTGCTGTCGATTGTCTGCTGATAATTGTTTGTTGGTCGTCTGAAGCTCGATTTGTTGTATTTGTTATTAATTTTGAACTATTTGTTTGCTGACTGCTAAGCAGTAGCTGTTGTGACCCTGTAGTTGATGCATTTGTTGTGGAGGTTGTTGTTGGTGGTGGAGCCGAAGGTAAACGTGGTGGCGGTGCTGCATACACTGTGCTATTTAGTTGATTGTATGATGCATTTTTCATGCCTAAAATTGGTTGAGATATTTATTTTAGCAGATTTTTACAATTTATTTCTAGAGATTTCAGTGAAATTGCCCAAAGTTTTTCTTATAAGAATTTTATAATTCAGGAAATTTAAATGAAATTCTAGGCAAATTGCTGAATCGATTCTTATAAGAATTCGGACAAGTCTAAAATCATTTATCCAACAAATTGATGAAAATTCACCAGATTTTGATAAAACTAGTTACAAATTTTACCTTCCAGAATTCTCATCAACAGAACATTTGGTGGCAGATCGTCTATTTTAATTTCGATAAGTACTCTGCATTCGGGACACCGTAACTCGGTATGGCTGGACACAATTATCTAAAATAAAAATATTTCGATTAGTTTTAAAAACCCAAAAAAAAATCACTTGCACTTACCTCTAAACATTTCCTGCAGAATGTATGTTGACACGGCAAGACTTTTGAGGTGGTGTCCAGCCTCTCCAGGCACACCGAGCATTCCAACAAATCATTTAAGGTTCTTTCATCCATACTGTCTGCTGGCTAGCCCTTTTATTATTCTTATAACTTAAAAACTAGAAGTTTTAAACTAAAGATTGTTGTCTTATTTTTATTGCACAATATTTTGTAATTTATAATTTAGAGCCCCGCTGCAGCAGCATCGTAGATCTCTTGCTTCAATTTCTAGAAAATTGCTTTTGTCTGCACAACTTCATCTTTGAATACTTTTTTTTAAATACTTTGTTCAATACTTTCCGTTTCTATTGACCAATATTCTCACTACATTTTGTCAGTTTTATTTTTGTGTGGCCAATTAATCCATGGGAATTTGCAAAAGATGGTCAAAAATTGGTGTAAAATAAAATAACTCGCGATCAGAGTGGCCCAGAAGAGGAAGCCATGTTTATTTGTGACTGCGTGTGTGTGTGAGTGGAGGTATTTTTGTTTAGGCGCGCGATGAATTCCGATGAACTCTATTATTTTTAGAACTAAATTTGACAGCACTACAGCACTAAACGTATTCATATTTTCAAATTTAAATTCTTATATATATTTTCTTTTTTTTAAATAAATAAATAAATAAATATATGAATGCCTGTAATAACTACGAAAGCCTCTAAGAAATGTCTTACTTTTGAGTTAAGGTAGATTTTTATTACGGTAACATTTAGTTTCTGCAAAAAACATGAAACACACTATACAAATGTAACTGCGGTTCTTATTTTTCAGGTGACCAAGCTGACCAGGGTTGCCAGATACTTTTGAAGTCAAATCGCCAAATGTAAATAATATATAGCCCAAAATCGCCCATTTTAATTTATATGGAACTAAAAGGGGGTTTATCACATAAAATTGAATCGCAAATATCGACTAATTTTACAATTAACCTGTTTGTAAGCTTGCCTTTGGTTAGTAAAAAAACAATTTTTATTAGATGAATACAAATTTTAAAAATAATTTAAGCAATAAAATAAAAATATAGTTATTTTTTTTTTAGTTTTCAAACTAAAACTTTATTTTACTGTTCTGATTAAACAGTTTCATTTTTATATATGGAAATTAAATTTTGATAGCACCTCGAATGTATTTTCAAATTTATACCAGCAAATATTATTTTCAAATACATTTTTGTATATTATTCTATATTTCAGTTTTTATACGTTACAACCAAGATGAACGAGCCGCAACGAAGAAGATAACGACAATTATAATAATTTTTCATGATGATAATAAATTATTTAGTTTAATTATATTTAAGATAAATAAGATTATACAATAATAAACAAAACATCAATTTATATTTATCAATAATAATAATTTAAGTTTTTATACATTTCTTAATCTAGAGATAAGAATTTAATATATAAGTAATGCGTATTTTTGTAGAATACACGATCAGTCTTAATTTTATTTATTAGATTCAAGTAATAAAAAATAAATATAAATTTGTTTTTTTTTATCAAAAACTATAAGTAGTTATACATGATCGCGCGATCCAAAAATTCAAAATTGTTGTTGTTGTTGGTACCATTTCATATAAAAATTGTTGTAAATTTCGAGGTGTCCACTCGTAATTAAACAAATTAGCGAGCCTAGATGTATTAGCAGAAATTTGTTTAATAGCGAGTGAACAACTCAACTGTGTCGATGTTTTTGGTACCAGTCAATCGCAGCGCTTGTTGTTGGTACCATTTCATATACAAATTATTGTTGTAACTTCGAGTTGTCCACTCTCAAACTACACTAGCATAAAGGCTCGCTAGAACAAACTAATATACAGATAGGCTCGCTAACTTTGGGAATGCACAAATTTATGTCCTTTCAAATTAAATTGCTCTCGCGAATGAAATAATAATAAGTGTCTTTTCAATGAATCTGGTCGCGTAAATGTCTTATCACATTTATCACAATTAAATGTACATCCTGAATGGTTTAATTTGTGTACTTTCAGCCGATCTGGTCTCAAAAATGTTTTATTGCATTCATCGCAATTATATGATTTAACTTCCGAATGAATGCATTTAAGTGTATATGACTTGCCGCACTCAACACACTTAAATGGCTGATATCCTGAAAGAACGTAATTGTGTTGTCTCAACGAAAATGACTTGTCACATTCATTACACTTAAATGGCTTAACTTCTGACTGAACTATTTTGTGCGTATGCAAAGAACGGCTGCGTGCTAATGACATCTCACATTTACCGCATACATATGGTTTACCTGTCGAATGCATTGCTTTATGATGTCGCTTCAAATATGCTGCTCGTGAAAACGAGTTACCACACTCAGTACATGGAAATGGACCCAAACCCAAATGCAGATATAGGTGTGTTTTCAGATCATGAAGGCTCGAATACGAGTTGCCACATCTGTCGCATTTAAATGGTTTTACTTTCGAATGGCCAAATTCATTTACAGCTGTGTCATCTAAAATCAATTCTAGTTTCGAATGGTCAAATCCATTTACAGCTGTGTCATCTATAATCAATTCTGGTTGTGAATGGTCAAATACATTTAATGTGTCATCTAAAATCAATTCTAGTTTCGAATGGACAAATTCATTTACAGCTGTGTCATCTATAGACAATTCTGGTTCCACTTTAATCACAATATTCGAATGATCCATTTTGCTTCCACTTGCAGTTGGGACGTCATTTATAATAAATTCTGCAGGTTCTATCTTTATAGAAATATCTAGATGATTCATCTTTGGTGTTGTTTTCAGATCTATAGGAAGATGTTTTTTTTTTAATTCTGACTGAGTTATTCTATAAAAATTAAAAAAATAATTCTCTAACCTAAAAGCTATCAGCTGAAGACTTTACGGTACAATATTATCGTCAAAATTTATGCTGCTCAGACTTCGATACAGCTGATCCTCATGGTACTATGACTTTTTTTTGCTCCGTATTTCGACGGGGTAATATTTATTTTTTTTTTATTTAATTTCCAAAAATATTTTCCAAAAAATTTGGAAATTTGCTCTCTTGCACCAAAACAACACAACAAAATATTGATCTGCCTGTCAAAAGAAGTGAACGCACTTTTCTCGCAAAAAGTTCATTCACATGTGTTTTACCTTTACAGGTTTTACAAAAAATGTCATATTATGTTAAATTGAACAGTGCCATATTATTGTTTTGTTTATCAGTATTTTTTTTTGGAAAAAATTTCGGTTTTAATCAACGAGTAGGATATAAATATAGAGAGAACAATACAAAAGCATTCTTAGTTTTTAATTGAAGTATTTCTGAGAGGTAAAGGAAAAAATATTTGCTATACATGTAAAATTGTTTGACTTGAATAAATTATTATAATAATTAATATTTATTTTTTTTGTCGGTTGCATACATCCAAGAAGATAATTGCATATTACTAGGCAAATATTTTTATGAATATATACACCAATAACTGACCTTTTATTTTTAATAAAGATATTATTAGAAACTTATTAATGTTTTTTTTACATTAATATGACATCTATAGTGGAATCCCAGAGTAATAAATTTTTCACCCTGTTCGGCTAGGCCGATTTCCTTCATTTTTTGAACACTTATAAGAACTCGATGGCAATACAATATTCTTTTCACCCCAAGATTCTATGTCAATTAGTTTCATCTAAAACGTCAAAAATGTAATTATGAAAAGATATTAGACGGCGAACCTTTCATTTTATAGATTTCTTAAGTTATATATGTATCAAAGAAAATACGTGTAAGGAATAATACTGAAAACGAATAAAAATTAATAATACATTAAAATTCTTTGTAAAACCTGTAATAGCAAAAGTTCCTTGGTATTTTGCGGGTTTCACCCTATATTTTTACAAAAATGAACTTTAGTACTAAATTTGTGTACAGTTAATTTTTAGAACGACAACAATGTTTTTGTTTGTGTGTGGTTTCGTTTGGTCTTTTTAGTTTTTAGAGAAGCTCCTGTAATCTGTTTAGACTTCAGTGTTTCACATGCTCCCACCTGCCCGTCCTGACTCAAATTGATGGACGCATTGGGAAGAGGTAAACATTGTCTTTATTTGTAAAAATTATCTCTGCATTTTTTTTATCCGACTATAGGTTATTAAATCAGCAAATGACACATTATAACTCGGAATTACGGATAAACCCTGGTAATTTAGATATTAGATGTCACAGGTAAGGCAGAATTGTAGCCATAAATTAATTTTAGATAAATGTGGGGTTAATTTATTATGCAAATTTCTTATAATTATAATTTATAATTCTCAAGAGATTGCAGTGACGATGAGCAGGTTCGGAAGAGCTGGGCTATAATAATAACATAAAACTCGCCCCACTGAAAACAAACATGACCATTGGCAAGCCTGAGCTGCTGGACAACATCGCGCCTCTGGATATGTGGTCGAAAATGAAAACCATCATATTCACAAATACGGTCTCTATGCTCCTTCCGCTTTAGAGTAAAGGACGCAATATGCCTTTATCATTGTGTCCTTATATATTAACCATTTAACCATTTTGACTGATCATGGTTTAAATCGATGATTTTATCACATAATATGAATGAATTTGTGCCGGTTTTTGATTTTCTGGTGATCTATATATCATATTAATATCAATGTTCTGCACAAAAGTAGTTTTTTCAATGGTTTTACTAAATAGTAGACTCGAAGAAGTCATCACTTATCATCATCGTTTCCTTAACTCCAAAGCGAGAGAGCATAGGCACCAATTTTACCCTTTTTTCTATCCGATACCATGGTTTTCATTCAACAAATGAATAAATTACACACAAAATACATTCAATATTTCGCACTGCATGCAATGAACGCATGATTTAAGAGTTCAATCGCAATCCCCACATGTTAATACATTTTAGTTTTCTTTTTAGCAAACGTTTTTATATACGTTTTTTACATACAGACATTATGATGTGCAACACTTTGCAAAATCTTATATTTTTTATTTAAATTAATTAATTTTTTTGTATAATATACACAAAATACAGGCAAGACGAACTATACCATTGCTTGCCTAACTTTTTGTTTCATTTTTAAACCGCCAATAAATTTACATAACAAGAACATCGAAATAATTTATTTCAGTTGTAGAACTTGTAAGAAATCAGTTGAATTGTTGGTTTTCTATTGAATGGTTCGAACGTATATATTTGTATGCAAAGATATTTTATAACGATACGCGAAGATATCCAGTGAATTGTTAAATAATATTTGTTTATATTATTTTATATTTTCTAATGTAAATCTAAATAAAGTAAGATTTTTTTTATTTCGTTTTTGCTTTTGCAAAAAGAATACTTAAGCTTGTTTAATTAATTAATTATTATTCATAAATATTTTATTTAAATCAATACTGTTACCATAATATGCATATATTAAACTAAAGTTGTTTCAATTAGTTTCAATTTTTTGCGCTTAATTCTCTAATTTAAAAATTTCTATTGCGACATCATATTCTATATTTGTGTGCGGCGAATATGATTAGGCGATATTTAGTTTAAAAATAGAATTTATTTCGTATGGATCGGCCTAACAATATAATAAACTTGTGATTTATTATAATAGAATTTAGAAATAATATGCATCCGCGTTTTGAATATCTCCACTATTGTTTCGGATATATTCATTTCATACGATATAATCTACTAATTTGTGCGGTAAAATTATGATTACGTGGTTTAACTATGAAAACAATCATATTATAGATTTCTTGGTCACATTTTTTGTGTATTCAAGTTATATGGATAATGGACCTTGAATCAAAGAGCAAACATTGATATTGAATTGATTTTTGCCGGCGTAAAACAGGCAATGACATACAATAATATAAGAAAAGTAGACTAGAACTTAAATAGTTAAGTGTTGATTTCTTGCACGAAAGCGAACTTAGTGGCTACAGAACACTTTCAAAGTGAAGCAATCTATCAGGGATATGCTTCACTTTCATTACTTAAATTGCAATAATTATGAATTATTGCACCATACCTAATTTAAGGTGTTTACACTATATGAGGAACCCAGTCTGTTTGTGTCGGCGTAGCAAACAATGTACAAAATCCCACTATAACTGGGATGCTGCTTTTAATATCTTTTAAAAATTCAATATACAATATGCAGTTCTCTAGAGACCCGAAATTCAATACCAGTGTAAAGAACCAATAAAACTCAAAATAACATTATTATCCGAATCCGTCTCCTGTAAAAAACTCATTATGCTTAAATTTGTCGGTTAATTTTACAAAAAAATTGTATGGGAGATTTTTCTTCCTTTGACTAAATTCAATCCCAGAATAAAGAACCATTAAAAACTCATCCAAAAATTAATTTGACCGAATCCGTCTACCAGGGAAAAAAAATTTGGAGCATCCTTTCTCTTTGACTTATACACCTCAAATGCAATCTTAGAGTATACTTACTTAAGCTGGCCTGGAAAGGGTGTTATTCTGTGCCTTATTCATCATCTGCCACCATGTATTCATCGTCAACACTCAACAATTAAATAACTAAGAATTCTTAAGGCAGCTGTCAGTGCATCTTTCCATTTATACCGAGGATTCTCTGCCTTTGGTAGCCGATGTGTAGGGAGTTTAATCATTGCATTTATACGGCAGTCGATATTCACTCGTGAGGGCCGTCGCATCGGTTGACCGGCAACCCAAGGCAATGGATAAAAAAGTTTATTTTTTTGTATATTCTAGCACCTCTAATTGTAACTATTCAGATATTAAATTTTAGGAATCTGGTGGCAATATTAAATTAAAGTAAAAGCAGGATCCCAGTTTTACTAGGGGCTCTCGGATAGATATTTTATCGCTGATCTTTTTGAAACATGAGTAAAATTATTTTTAATTATTATTTATTCAATCATTATTTAGTTATTCTAATAATATTCTAATTTTATAATTTAGATTTTAGATAGATATACATTCAATTAATAATAATAATCTAAACAAAGCGTATATATAGAATAAATTATATCAATCAAATGTATAGGTTAAAATTATTAAATCATTTACATTTTGAATTATTAGCAATTAATATTTCAATTGCGTATATTTAAACATAAACAAAAAATAAAATAATAAATGAAAACGTTTACACGTACATAGATTTGTAGGTACATGTATTTGAAATATTAAATTGTTTCAAGTAAATGAGAATTACTTTATCAATATTAGACCCGGTAATAGAGACAAAGGCTTTTGCTTGCAAAAAGGTCCGGGAGAGCTAATCGTTTGCAGTTTTGTTATATATTATGGCGTCTATTCGAAACCCTAGCGAAATATTTGTAATAAAAGTGGTTTCTGACCACAAAATCCAAGATAGCGACTTCTCGAGTTTAAAAATTTAGGGTATTCAATAGCCTATTTTAAACAAAACTGACGAAAATCATCTCTCCCGGATGCTATATAGTTATATATAATAATATAGTTTCTTTTAAATTTTCAATAAACCTTTAAGTTATATCTAATAGAAGCTCATATAGGATCTTATTTCATTAAACCTTCAGCAAGTTAGTCAGCTACTTTGTAGATTAAGACGTATAGGTCCAAAAAAGTTTTCTAATTTTTGGTAACCCGTGCATTACAACAATTTCATATTATGAATATATATTTGTTTGTGGTTTGTAGACGCCTAAACTATCGATACAATTTTGCTCAAGTCCCATTTTTTAGGAAAGGAGTGTAATACTGTGCATAATATTTATTTTAATTATTGCATGTGCTTTTTTCAAACAATTTCGATTTTAAACTACGAGTATTTCATTAATGTTAGTCTCGTTGATCGATTGATTTTAGTAATGAAACACATTTTTATTTTTTACGTTTCGATATATTCTGATCAGTATACTCTTCTAAACAAATCTAGTAAAATAATAAATTGTTAGCAAGTCTCTTCAAATTCTAATGAAATTTAGTTGATTTTAATCAAATTTGTTTAATTATAGATTTTA
>JANSTW010040549.1:0-14628 GCA_027564275.1 Diadocidia ferruginosa | reverse complement strand
AGGGACCATTTTACCCTTTTTTCTATCTGATACCATGGTTTTCATTGACGACTATATCAAAGGTGGAGTGTTGTCAGAATCTCGCACAAGCCATATTTTGTGGTGATCAGTTGGGCGGGTTTTACACTATATTAGGAACCCATCAGTTGGTATCATATAGGCGGACAACAGCTTTAATTAACTTCCAAGCCACTGCAAACGCTTTTTAATTAACACCTGCGAATGAAAGCGAGCCTCAAACCCACAACCTCTTGATTACAGAGCCGTGACTTTACCCACTGCTCCATACTGGTTGTACAGCTTGTACACAGCACTTTTAAAATTTTGGAATTCTTACTTTTGATCTTTAGATATCTTGGCAGTCTTACCGAAATTATGGAATTTTTTACAATTTGTCTTAAGAATCATCGAAGTCATGGAAATCGTGGAGTTTTTTTTAAATAAGTCTTTCGTTTCTTATGCAATTCAATTCAGAAGCATTGAAATTCTTTTGGAAATCTTGTTCTTTAGAAATCTTGAAATTCTTATGAAAGTATTACAGAAATTATAGATTTTTTTTTGTAAGCATTGGAATTATTATTGGATTTATTCAAGTGAGCAAGCAAGTCTTGAAATTCTTACCGAAATCTTGTTATTCTTTTGAAAATATTAGAATTCTAATGAAAGTCTCACGAAAATTGTTTTACAAGTCTTGGAATTTTTCTTGAATTCATGCAAGTCTTGATATTATTATGGAAGTGTTGTTAGTATTTTAATAACTTTAGAATTCTTAGAAATATACGCGTATTTTAAAAGCCTTACATTTTTTTTGGAAGAATTGTTATGCCCTCAAAAGTCTTTTAATTCTTATGAAAGTCTCTTAGTATTATAAAATCTTTCAATTCTTATGGAAATCTTAGCGATTTTTTACAAGTCTTGACTTTTCTATGGAAATTTAATTTAGACACCTTAAAATTCTTTTAAAAGTCTTAATAAATCTTCGAATTCTTATGAAAATCTTACAAAATTCATAAATTTTTTACAAGACTTGGTATTCTTATTTAAATTCATGGATGTCTTGAAATTCTTATTTTTTTTTTAATATTGTAATTTATTATTATAGAAATCTTGTAATTCTTATGGACGTCTCTTGGAAGCTTTAAAATTCTTATGGAAATCAGTCTGGTTAGTCTTTTAAAAATCTTGGCATTCTTATGGAAGCCTGTTAATATTAAAAAATCTAGTAAATTTTACGGAAGTCTTATAGAAATAATAAAAGTTGTCTTAAATTTATAAAGGAATTTTTATATGAAGCCCTGGAATTATTTTGCAAGTCTTCTAAGTTTTCTAAAAATCTTGTAATTCTTATGGAAATCATGGTCTATAATTCTTATTAGTCATCTGGAAATTATAGAAGTTTTGTTAGTTTTATACAAATCTCTTGGTATTCTTATGGAAGTTTTACAGAAATTATGGCAATTTTCTTACAAGTCTTGGAATTCTTATTGAATTTATGCAAGTCTTGTTAGTCTGTTAAAAATATTGGAATGCTTATAGAAGTATTAGAATCTTATGGACATTTTGTTAGTCTTTAATCTTGGAATGATTATTGAATTCAAACAAATCTTGGAATTCTTACGGAAGTCTTATTTGTCTTTTAAAAATTTTGGAATTGTTATAACAAGGCTTCCATTGTTGGTTCTTTAAAATCTTGGAATTCTTATGGAAATAATGGCAGTGTTTTAAAGTCTTGACGTTTTTATTTAGGAGCCTTGGAATTCTTTTAAGTCTTTATTTCGTTAAAAATATGGGAATTCCTATGGAAGCATTACGGAAATCATAGAATATTTTTACAAGTCTTGGAATTCTTATTGAATTCATGCAAGTCTTGAATTTCTTATGAATTGTTAGTGTATACAAAATCTGGCAATTGCTATGGAAATCATGAAAGTTCTGTACAAATTTTGACTCTTATGGAATTCTTATTCAGAAGCTTTGGAATTCTAATAAAAATATGCAAGTCTGTTAATTTTTAAGATATCGTGAAATTCTTATGCAAATCTAATGAAGTTTTTTATTAACATTAAACTGTTGCGTCGACAATTTTAATGTAGCTTTTCGGCTATTTTTATGGATGAATTTTATAGATGAAATATTACTATGCATCTTTGTCTTTTTATTAAAGCCATTTATATGTGAAACTTATAGAAATAAGACGCACATATTTATTTTTATATATACAATGAAGTTTCTTACAAGTCTTGATCTTGACTTTCTTATGAATTCTTATTTTTAAGCCTTGTAATTTTTTTGGAAGCTCCGTTAGTTAGTCCTTTAAAAACATTGGAATTATTAAGGAAGTCGACATAAATAATGGAATTTTTTACAAGTCTTTACTTTCTTATCATATTCCTAATTAGAAGCAATTGAATTCTTTTGTAAGTTTTCAGCTGATCTTAAAAAATCTTTAAATTCTTATTTTAGGCTTTTAGAAGCCTTGGAATTCTTTTAGCAGTCTAATAAGTCCTTTAAAAATTATAGAACTCCTATCGGAGTCCGTTAGTATTTAAATCGTAAAGATATTGAGTCTTTTGGACCAATTTTTCTCAGTTATAGCTACCCTAAGAAAACACATTATAGAAAGTAGAGATTACGACGTTTCTATTTGGTCAACATACAGGACAGCTAAATATGTTACAATCCTCACTTCGTATATACAAAAATCGTCCACAAATTTAATTAATTTAATTCCAATTAACCGACCCTTATGTGACAGTATGTTACCCATCCCATTTTAATATTATTATTATTGCACCCAAATTATTTATTTAAAAAAAAAAAATTTTATTCATTGCGTAATTTATAGTATAAAATACAAACAAAAATGTGTTGCATTTTTTTGTTTATTAAATATTCATTCAATTGTTTAGTTAAAGCGTATTCCCCACATATTATGATAAAGAATATAGCTATTGCAATATTTATATACTTTAGAATTTTATATGGTTAGGTATGCGTGAAAATCTCCCTATCTGTTTTTATATAGATCGTTGTGATGTACACTTGAAAAATAACTTACATTTTATTATCAACTCTAATTATCCTTAACCCGTATAAAGGTTTATGTTATTTTTTTTATAATTTTCATATTTTATGTTCACGTGTGACTAACACGCGGCTATTTTGGGAGAAGATTTTATTATACTGGTGCCAATATATATATTGTGAAATATTAAAAAAAATATACTTCACTTTATTGAATAGAAAGAAATACATCGAGCAAGCCTAAAATGTATACATTTTGTATCATTTTAAAGGACTTTATAATATATTTAATTATGCTCGTTTGCAAGTGTTTAAATTGAATATAATTTTAGTTACTTACATTTTGAATTATGAAACCAAAATGTATGTGATAAGCTGACCAGTTTCAATATAGAAGATAAGCTTAACAAAAAAAACCTGGTTTATTCACAGGAATATTAAATGGAATATTTCTAGATGGACTTATAGTGAGCCTAATTCTGAGGGGAATGCCACTAGAAAAAATATTGTCTCATGATTTCTGATTTTCAAAATTATTACCGTGATTTCCGAAATTATTTGTCCCATTTCATCCGAAAGTTTTAATCCTGGTCGGTAATTGATTCAGAAGTCACGAAAAACCATTGGTCACTTGTATCTTGTATGCAAGGCGATCTGACAACAACAGCTATAATAGGGTTCTTTATGTATAATATCATGTAAAACCCCGAGGGGAAACCACTTACGAAAATCATGGGACAAATAATTTCAGAAATTACCGAAAATAAGAAATCATGGGACACAATTTTTTCTAATGGCTTCCCCTTGAAAAAGCCTTTGGCTTAGAATTTAGATTAAGATATGAGATGACAATGAGGATACCATTCTACTTATTTTAAATGCCAACAAATCTTACACATTTATAATTATAAACTAAATGAAATTAAAACTAAATTCATTTCGAGGCACCCACAGCAGAGCAAGATCTTGGAGTGTCTCTCTGATCCAGTCGGATCTTAAAAAATACATAAAACTCCCCTATAGAACAAATTCTCGATATCTAACTAAACCCCTTTAAAATTATGACTAAACTTTAGGATTAGCAGAGATACTTGGCTAGATCAAAGAACAAAAGCTTCATTTGAACTAAACCTGCCTAAAACAATGTTATTATTTGTTTGTAGCTCATTTTGAATGGTTTGTTGTTTTTGTTTTTACTATTCTATGTAATGTATAGAAGGGAAAAAATATTTAAAAAAATAAAAAATAAAAAACAATATAAATAATGGATAAATTTTATGTTGTGAATAATATTTAAAAACTTGTACAATTATATTAATTTATCAATGACTTAAGTCTCGGAAAATCATCGCGAAATTTGGTTTAAGAGAAAATTCGATGGAAAAAATTATCTTATAGGTATAGTTTGAGTTTTGTTTGAAAGGGGACAATAGAGGCTTTAAATTTAAACCCTAGGATTCATATGTGATTTTACCTACACAAATGCACACGTAGAAAATGAGTACCCCATGCGTTTTAATTGTAAGGGTCTTGAATTGGTGTTTGCTGAAGTTATACCCAACACATTCTTCCGAAAATATTACAAAAGAAAATATTGAAAGTTCAATGGACCCCACGCATGCATTTAGGTGGTACTCGCAAATTTTCAACAAAAAAACAAATAGATATTTATATTACTATAGTTAAATTTCTTAGAATTGAAATCGAACTTTGTTCTAGGATCCGTTGGACTGGACCCCACGTATGCAACATAGGGTTATTAAAAAAAATCATCGTTAATGAAAGGGATAACAGAAATTTGTTCAATAAGAAACTTATATAGAGTAGGGACAGAAAGTATTGAAACAGAAAAATTACGATAAGTCCAAAAAGTATTTAAAAAAATGAAAATTTTCTCGTGTTTGTTTTTAATTAGTAATTTTTAATAAAAATTAAAATCATGAAACGAAAAAAAAATGTAAATTAATAAAGTTTAGAGGGCTTTTCATAAGCAGTGTGTAACAATAACTTTGTTGTATTTTATCACTATTTATCACTTCTTTGAAGAATTAGAACATTATCATCACGTGATACTCGTTTTATCCACAATTTTTATCCAATTTTCACTCACATTTTACATTACATACGTTTAAAAATAAATGTTTCACAATCTTTTTTATTATTTTAAACAATGTGGGGGGGGGGGCGTTAAAAGAGAATTAAAAAATAAAACAAACAAAATAATATGGATAAGAAATTCAATAAAACGCAATTTGGCAAAATTGTAATAAATAAAGTTCAAATGAGTTTATTTTTGGGTTGAGATAATTTACTATTTTCGAAGTCAATTACCACTATAAATTTGTAAGTAAATGTCAATATGAGGTTCATTGTAAAAAAGAGTCTTGAGTTGGAAGCTCTGTTATTAAAAACTTTATGGTAAATCAAATTGGTCTTTTTATATTTATTTTACCAGGAATCGACCTAAATCTAAAACATAACTTATATAAATAATATCTTATAGACCTTCTCAAGGGTCGGGGATATTACACTGGCGCCCAACGTGGGGTCGGGGTTATTGCAACTTATTGAAAAATTAAAGTGAAAGAAAAAAATGGATAAAAATTGTGAATTAGTTGGATAAAACGTGAATTTGCTTGCTTGTTAGGTATAGCACTGTTGTATAGTGCATTTATTTATATAGGAAAACATGATCAATTTTTAATTTTTTTTTAATCTATATTAACATTATATTAAATAAAAAATATTTAGCGCCATTTAAAAACAAGTTTAATATATTTATCGCGACCTATTACGTTGAAAAAAATTATTTAAATAAAAAATCGTACAAAAAAAAGAAATGATAAAAATAAATATTTAAAAAAAACAAATTTTTTAATAAAAAAAATTAAGAATTACAAAAAAATACGTTTATTCATCAAAATTTGTCAACACTTAACAAAAAAAATAGTTATATACACAAATACTACTACCAAAAAATTATTTAAATAATTAATGTAAAAGAAAAGAAAAACAAAACAAAAAAAAAATACTTATAATTGTTGCATTTAATAAAAATTGCATAATTTACATAAAGTTATATGAACACTTATTTTATTTAATCAATAAATTATTCAAAAATGATGAAAATCAAAAAAACCTACATTGATGTTGTTTGTGTTTTTATTGTCTTGATTTTGCAATTTGTTTTGTACAAAAAAGTTTTCCTCTTTAGAAAAAACTAAACACTGTAACGTGTTGTTCACACACTCTCTTCAGTAAATATTATGTAATTGCAGCACGACTTTTTAGTGCCCTGCGCTTGCCCGTCTCCCTTTACACAACCAAGAAACAACAAAACGAAATCACTTTTCCAAATTGTTTTTTTTCTTTTGTTTTATTTCTATATTTAGAATGGTCGACAATTAAAAAGTCCCCTAAATAATAATGATGTTGGATTAAATTTAAAACAGGCACCGCCTCCTCCTCCTTCCCAACAAAGTCCGTCAAATCATAAAAATTATATGCCGACTGTAAGTGGATTATTTTTGTTTTGTTTTTCGCTTTTTACTATTTTTAAGTAAAACGTTTTTTTTATTTGCTTTTAAAGTGGGACATACAAAATCAAGTATTACAACAACAGCAGCAGCAGCAGCAACAACAACAACAACAACAGCAACAACAACAACAGCAGCAACAACAAAACAGAAGTGGAGTACCACAGAATAATTTATCTGGACGTCCTGGTCAGGGACCACAACGTTATCCAACACCAATACAAAGACCGTCAAATTATCCGCTGCAACATCAACAGCAACCGCCGCCACAATCGAATCAACAGCAGCGTTCGATACGACAACCGCACTCGGGTCAAGTGAACAGCGGTCCGAAGCACTATTATGGAGGAAATCGAGGTTAGTGCCAAGCATGTTTTAAACAATTTATATTTTATTTGTTCATTTTTGTGTTCATCTATATCTTGCTTATCTTTTTATTTTTTACAAAACTTATTGTCGAAATTTTATTCTAACTATATGCACAAATTGCACAAGAACTGTCTAGAGATCTTACTACCCCTATAATTAAATAATATTGTGAATAATTTACCTAAGGTCACAGATGTAAGTGACGGGAGTTCTTGACACAAAATCTAAATTAAACAAATTTTGATGGAGAAAATGAGCGAATGAAACTGTCCTCTATAGCAATCGCATAGTTTTGACATTGTCTGATATCGTTAGTTAATCAATTTCTGGGAATTCTCAAAATAATCAGGAAGCAAAGGCATAAAAATCGTAAGGAAATGTTTGCCAAAATTAAAAATCAACAGATTTGATAGTAAAAATGAACGAATTGAACTGCCTTCTATTGCTATCGCAGTTTTTTGACATTCTCTAACGATTTCTAATCGAATTCCGGGGATTCTAAAATATTCAGGATCAGAAAACAAGGCCTAGATTTTACAATATCGTAAATCGATGATTTTAGTGTTGCTGATAAAATTTGCCGTGTTTCTTTTATTTTTTTCTTCCTTTTCCTATCAAAAAACGGCTGTCATGGCGGTTACTGTACGTGAAAATAGGAAAAGGGTGGCTCCCATACATATTTAGCGACATGAGAACCATACAGTTCTAACTAGATAGGAATTACATTGCAGTATGCTTCATATGTCGCGATTTGTTTTTGTATTTTCTCTTAATAATACTATTTTGGGTGTTGACCAATTTTTGTATGAGTGTAGTGGCATTGCAATTCTAGCCCTAATAAAGAGAAACCCGTTACATTTTTTTTTGTAAAAACATTTTCATATAAAAAAAACTAAAATTTTAAACCAACAAAAAAATATGTTTCGAACATTCAAAATAATAATTTCAATTTTCAAGATGGCGGCTTCAATATGGCGGGCGGGCATGAATATTTAATTATAATAAAATAGGTCGGCTAAAGTCTAGTTTACGCCCTCTTTTAAAATGGGAGGATCTTAACGTTTGTGACCTTCTCTTAACCCCCTTAGCAGAAGGGGTCTCAATTCTGATGTGTAAACCAGATATTAATTTTATTTTCAAGATGGTGGATCCAATATGGCGGGGCATGAAGATTAAATTTTAATCTACACGCGGTGCTTTCGAGGTCTCTGATTTGGAATAAAATTAAATGTATGATTCTTGCTTTTAGAGTAAAGGGTACGATGATAAGGTTTGATTTTCGTCCGCACACAGTTTTCGATTATTAGAAAAATCGTAAATTAAACATATGTCATATGTAAATATTATATATCGTGGATTATTTGTTTTTAGAAAAAAACATGTTTTTTTCTTGTATTACTTAAAAAAATAGTGAAAACTTCGGAAAATTGGAGTATATATATGGACAACATAGAGCAGTGGCTAGTCATTGCTTTGTGTTCAAGTTATCGTGAAAATTAACAATAATTGCAATCAGACCTCACACATTATAATAGTCAGAAAAATGTCATAAAATTATAAGATATGCACATAATTAGAGGCCATTGTTTCCATTTTCCAAATTTGTGACGTCATGCGCAAAGAAATACGAAAATGAAATAGCTGTAAATAGTATCTATTTTATTATTATGAATAATTGTTGCTTCTTCACTATAATGTAAAGGACGCGATGATCATGCTAAAACTAAGATATTATGTTGTATGATCTATGAAAACAATAATATCAGATAGAAAAAAGGGCGAAATGATCCCTTTAGAGTAAAGGATACGATAATGATATTGTATACGTACAATTACAGAACATATCTCAGAAATATATGACAACATCGTGTGTATTTCACTATAATATGATAGCTATACGATGTGACGTCATGCGCATAGAATTAATACCAAAACGAATCAGCTATCAATCATACCTTTAAAACAAATTGACTCAGACGCAAATAAAACAAGAACTTTTCTTCATTTTGTACTTTTTCTAATTTTTTCCAAATTTTTACTTTTCTAAATTTTTATTATTTTTTGTTGTTGTTATACTTACACACAATTTTTTTAACCGTAAAATTTGATTTGTGAATAAATAAATAAGTCCAAAAAACAAAACACTAAATGTGTGAAATTCTCAGGCGGTCACATACCTGCCGGTGTTGGTGGCGGCCCTGAACAAAATATAAGCGTTGTTGGCGTTGGCAATACAAACAATGGTGGTGGTGGGCCCGGTGTTGTCATCAGTAGTGGTGGTGGTATTAAGCCACCAACAGCTGTTGAAAAAACAATGGAAACCGTTTCACCGAAAGATGTCACTAAAGATGATGGGAAAAATGAATAAATGATTACTTTAAAAAAGCGAAACGAATAAAGAGAAAATTTAAACAAATAAAAGAAATAAAAAAAAATCCTTAAAAGTATTTAGCTTGAAAATTAAAACATTTTTTTTAGTTGCAGGAAAACAATACTTATAGAAACTTGATTATGAAACACAACAACAATCCTATATTTATTATAATTTTTAAAAATATATGTAAATTAAAGAAATATTTAAAATTAACCCTTATATTTTTTCTCCTGGAAACGAAAATAAATATTTATTTAAAAAACAATTATTGATACTAAATATAAATATAATAAACTTTGCCTAAAAAAATTTCATAAAAACAGAACTTTCTCTCTTAAAAACAAAAATATATTAAAAATTAAAAAAATAATTAAAAAAATATTTAAAAATGAAATAAAAATATTTAAACAAAAAACTGAACTTCTATACTGTGCTTATTTAAATTATATAAAACAAAACCCAACAGAGTTTAAAAATAATCGTGTCGAATTTAATGTGTGTTGAAAAGTGTTAAAAATATTAAATAATTAAAAAATTAATAAATATTGTTACAATTTAGTAATTATAATATATTAATACACAACAACAACAAAAATTAACAGTAAATTATTTCATTTAATTGGATTTGTCACACTTTTTGTAATTAATATTCGATTACTTGCGTATACAAAATAATTAATTAATTTATTAGAAAAAAATATTGTTTGAAGTTTTGAAGATTATAGGGACAACTATTTATGTAGTTATAACAAGATTGATTGTATTCTTGTGTATTTTATTTATCTATTATAGTGAAGTGATACAATAAGATAAGATTTCAGTAGCGACATCTTAAGGATGCTAAATCAAACCTTCATTTTTAAATAGAAAATTCAATAAATTTGACATTTAGGAACAGGCTAATCTGGAGGGTGCGTTATCCACCTCCCTCCACTGACGAAAGATTAGCCTAGAAATAATGCAACTCTTGTCGATTAAATATTTTAGAAAATTCAATACTTGAACTAAGATCCGTAAGATGGCGCTATTGAAAATTGCTCTCATTATTTCACTAGTATAAATTTATACATTTTGGTGTACAATGAATGAGATCGAAACTATAGAAGAACTTTCTGGTTTTTAAATTAACCCCTTTTTTAATTTAGTAATATACATTTATAAATCGTAAATGGTTATGTAGTTTCATTCTGAAATCAACAGATTGTAGAAAACTAGTTATAACGATTGATTTAATTTATTATTTGGCGATTATGGCCCGAGATTCTAACCGAGTCTCCCACTGAAGATTGCTAAAACCGCTAGATAACCATTAAGGCAAAGAAAATGATCAAAGTTTTAAAATAATTTTTGCGAGAAAAGAGTAAGGGTATTCTATGTTAATGAGTTTTTAGTGAGAAACTGGGACTTTTTGAAAAAAAAAAACAATTTAGGGTTGCCGAGATTTAAAAAAAGCTTCAAGATTTCCATATTTTATTATCATAAGAATATAGAAATATAAATTTTTATAGGTCAAATAAAAGATCTTGAAAAGAGCTAAAATTTTTGTTTCCTCCTTCAGCCCCCAGGTGGAGCTATATTTTGTGTACTAAATATAGAAATAAAAATATAAGGGACGTGAGATGTCAAACGAAAGGTCTAGACAAGGGCAACAATTTTTTTTGAGTTTTGGTCCATTGCCAAAGTGGAAGCAGATTATCTTAAAAATGTTGGAATAAAATCTAGAATTTTACAAAAGTTGGTTTAATTATATTGCTATAAGTCATAAGTAAAGCTAAGGGAAGTTTATAATTGTAAATTTTTCAAAAAAGGGGTGGCGACCCCTGATAGAAAAAAGAGATAAGGATAAGGAGGAATTTATAAAAGTATAGGTTGAATTACTTTGCCAAATCACTAGAAATGCTATGCAGAGTGTTTATTCCTGAATTTATAAAAAATACCTTTCATTTGGCATCACACAATGTTAAAACCTTTCCATTTTTGAAAGGGTATGTACCTGCTCTTTAGTTTACAATTTTTTTTTGTATATGTGTTGCTTCAATATATTTTAAAACTTGCATACAAACTTTAAAACCCTGTTTCCCACTTAATTTTAGAACAAAAAAGGTTTGTATTTATCCCTTTACCCCCCTTAGAGCGAGGGGTCTTAACTGGTAAACTAGATTTTATCCTATTATTCTTTTTGATTATAATTTCCATCATTTCATGCTTTTTTCAGAAATTATATTCGCATATTTTGCATTTTTTTATTTCCATGCCATATCCGCAATGATTTTTATGATTTGTTACATGCCTGATTCAAGGAATTATATGGTTTTCAGTACGTGACTTCTTCTAAATGACTTAGTATATCATCTGTATAATTTTTACAATTTTTTGTAATGATTTTATCATTTCCGTCAGATTTAAAAAATATTTGATGATTTCTTTTAATTATGTTCATAATGGTTTTTAACCCGTTGATGTAAAAACTTTTCCATTGATTGAACATGCGATTTTGTGGATGTTTGTCATTATACAGACCGTGGTTTGGGTCAAATTACAAGTGATATAATAATCTCATGTACTTGACACCATTTTCAAATAGTACGCAATTGATTATTCGAGAATGGGAACTGAGAATTAAAAAAACGAAAAATTGCAAATTAATATTGTTTTATTTATATATAAAAATATTTTATTATTTCGTAAGACAATTTTTTTTTTAAATTACAAAAAGATCGTAAAGATGTCACTCCCAACAATATATTTTAATCACTTCCATTTTTTTAATAAAAATTCTCCATTAAAAGATTAAAAAGATTAACTGAGATGATTAAATATTTTAAATGTTATGGAAACCAACATTTTCATATATCTGTAACTTACCGTAATTTTTTGAGGCAATCTAAAATAATAATTCAAGTTTCTAAATTTGTTCTAAGTGTTTATGTACTAAAAATGTCTAAATGTTAATAACATTCTAACCTAAAATAGAAAAACCCAATTAACTACAAATATTTTGCCTCTTTCGGCGCACTTTTAGGTTCCAGTAACCATCAACAATCGAGAAAATAGCTAAATTATAGACAAATTGAACACAAATTGTTGCATTCACTTAACCAAACTGCGCACTCTACCCAATATACTACTATAACACTCACACTATATAAATTATGCGAGACGTGATGCATTTCACAAAAAAAAAAACATTTGTTAATATAAATTTTTTTAAATTAATTTAAATTATTAAGACACAAAAATAAATTTAAAAAACGTTCACTTATTACAAACAAACTATTTTTTATTTTCTATTTTTATTTTAAAATTTTTATTTATTTTTAGAAGAAATTTTTTTTAAATAATTTTTTTATATAATTTTAAAAAATTAACAAAATAAACGTCGTTACTATATTATATAATATTAAAAGAACACCATTATTGTTTGCTATGTGCGCGCGATAGAAACCATAAATATAAATTAAAAACTACAAAATAAAATTTAAAAAAAAATATTTAAATGAAAAGCTACATATAAATAACTAAATATATTTACTGCGATTAAGAATAAGCATAAATACTAAAAAATGAAATCAATCGTTTTGAGACGATTTATTTAAAATTATTTAAAAATACTAAACAAGAAAAAATTAAATTTTCCCAAAACTAGTAAGAGACAAAACTGAGAAAAACTGGGCGGTTAGCATAATATTGTATCAATTTAAATTAAACCCCAAAAAACTACAACTACCACCCCCTCATAAATGGTATTACAAAAATAACAACGTTAATCCAACTATATATATATTCTATATTAAATTTAAAACACACAAACTCACTTAAATTATATAAAAAATACAAAAAATTTATTAAAAATATTTAAAAAACAATAGTGTGAGAAGAAAAACTTACGACAAATATATATTTAAAACAATTGTAATTGTGAACTATTTAAAAGAAATTAAAAAATAAACGTTTTTTTTATTTAAAAAATTAAATTAAATTTATAAAATCGATAAAATTAAAAAAAAGGTATTGTGTAAGATCGACTTTATATTAAATTAAAAACATTAAATTATGTAAAACAAATGTTTAAAAATATAAAAAAAAATGATGATGTATTATTAAAAGAAAACTAAAAAAAATAATTAATTATATTAATTTATTAATGAAAAGGAATAAAACATCCAAAATAGCCTGCTGCCCCTCTAAAAACATCCACAACTACTACTACTATAAATATTACAAGACCCTAGTTTTAGTATACATAACTTTACTATATAGACACAGACACAGACACACACATACAATCATATAATTATTCATTTTTTAGAACAATTTTTCCGTTGTTTTTTTTTCAAATTTGTTTAAATGTACTAAAAACGGAAAACAATCAATTTTTTTGTTATATTATATTTTTAAATTTTCTCATTCTCACTCAAACTATACATATATTATTATTATTATAAATTATATATTTCTTTCTCTTTAAAAAAGAGGATTAAACAAAAAAGTATAAAAAAAATAAAGAAAACAATTTATTTAAAATTTAAAAATTGTGGTTTTCATTATTTGGAGTTTATTTCATGTGTAGGTACAGGTACAGAGGACATTAGATCTAAAAAATATTTTAATCCTTTGCATAGAATGTGTATTGAAAGGCGGATCTAGGGTAAAAAAAGTTGGCCCCTGAGTTGCTGCTTTTACTATTTCTTTAACCTTTTATACTAAAAAAATACAAGTTTATATTTATATAATTGAGGATGCTTAAAAACCCGAAATTTAAATTAATACAATTTGTATTTGCTATATTGGAGCCGCTATTTTGTATATGAAATCTTCTGTGTTCTTGAAAAGCCCGCGCATAGAAGGAAGCTGTTTAATTTAGTTACAAAACAAAGTCCGCCATATTGAATTTTAATTGAAATAATACTTACTTTCACGAAAATTTTATGGGATGGGAGCTGCCGAACTTTTGACCTTCAGAATTCCAATAGTGTGGGACCACCAAAAACTCGCCCATATAAAAATCAGTTGTTTATAGATGAAACAAGCGAGTCTGTCAAAGTATAGTTTTAATCAGCGCTATCTATTTATATGTCATCATTCTCATTGTTTTGGAAGCCTTTATCGTTTTTTCATGGAATTTCTAGAATATCAGGGAAACGTCCGAAAACAAAATTGTGTAAAAGTATATAGTTGGAGATTTCTTCTAATATTTTATATTAAGAGTGACTGATACCAATGCAGTGGGTAACTTTGATGCACGAATTAGCGCTCATCTTTCGATGAAATGTTATAATTTTTTTTAATAGCATTGATAAATGAAATAGAAAGAGGGTGGAAGAA